>CADDXX010000372.1:401469-487863 GCA_902810485.1 Alauda arvensis
CTTTCCTTTCCTTTCCTTTCCTTTCCTTTCCTTTCCTTTCCTTTCCTTTCCTTTCCTTTCCTTTCCTTTCCTTTCCTTTCCTTTCCTTACCTCCCTCCCTGTTTGTGTATATTTCTTTGCATTTTTGTAGGGTGCTGTTGAAAGAGAGCCAGCTTTGCAGCTTGGCAATATTTTATCTGTATTAAAATATTCAAGGTTCAAAACAATCACCTACCTCTTTCTTTATGAACCCACAGATGGTATTCCCTGAAGACAGCATGAAGTGACTGCAGTTTGGATTCTTAGAATTCTATCTTATATTTACCTTTTCTATTAACTTTTAAGAAACAATGAAATYCCATCATTAGTAGGAAAAGTGAAATCCTTCATTAATGCCATGGCTTATCATTTTGTTTGAGCAGATGTGTTAAAGAGGCTGATACTCTGCTTTCTTAGGTTTCAACTGAGATGGATACARCCACTCAATTCCCATTTGTGRCACATTTCTTTGGAATGGKCACTATGGACCTKGTCTTCATGTCCTTTYCATGAGMCACATAAAGAGATTMATCTCTTATTTTTGCATTAAAGTAYTGTGCATGCTACAGCATTGKGCATGCATCAGATTTCTGTTAACAGAGTTATTCTGTGCCTCCTTATCAGTRGTCCTGATTATGCAGCAGGGTGATAACATCTGAAATTAATTCTGCCCATCTAGGATAGAAAGATTTACAGGTTTCTGTAGTTYTGGCACATGAACACATACTCCATACAGCATGTTAAATTTTTTTTTATTTGGCTGCAGTAAGGAAAGCTCATTGTGGGTCTAAAATATCTGGCTGCMTCTAAGAAATTAGAAAGGTGTGACTGATATGAAAAGAATAATTTAAATTTTTTGTGGGATTTATCAGCAAATGTCATCTAAGGAATACATTTCAGATCTATTTTCAACCTCTTTACCTTTAAAGTTACTTTGGTGTGTGACTACTGAATGACCTTTAAAATTAAAAAATGTACATGTAATGCTGATATCCTTGCAATACTTTGTCAGGAAGAAGGATTGAGAAGTTATTACAGGAATTTTAGAAATGTATTTTGAATGACCTAATTGAAAAAAATTAGAAATGTGCAAGTGCAGACAAAGTTATTGTTTCTACTGACTGGCCAGCCTTATTGGTGGGTGCAATTGGATGAGCTGCAGAACCACTGCTTCAAGACAAAGCAAGTCTGTGACAACTGCGGAAAACAGATGTTCACTAGCATCATTGCTACAGGGTTTTTTTGGGTTTTTTTTATATTACTTAATAGAAAACTGCTCTCTCTCCTCTCCTTTGAAATCCAGAAGCTGGTTGACTTCATGCTATTGTGATACATTCACTTTTCCTTACAGGTGGTCTTGAAGTCAGTATTTAGTCATAAGAAATTTCTGTGAAGCTCAAATCATTTCATATCCTCCTCTGATCTTTAAGCTTCTTAAGACTGTCTCTGGACACTSCTATAATGGTGTATTTCCCAAATGAGTGCTAATTCTGTTGCTATGTGGATTGGAAGAAATTTTGGTTTTTTATTTTTTCAATAATTTCARAGTACTGCTATCTCTAGTTGGTAAGGCTTAACACTTTCTTAGTAAGGATGACATGAGCCAGTACAGTGCAAGAAGATAYCCACATCTTCCATTCTTGAGAAGCAAATCCATTTTTAGCATCCAGAGTAATGTTTATCTGAACTGGAAAAATAATTTGCTTTTATTTGTTTTTCTCTTTTTCGAAATTTTCATTTAAATGAAAAAAATGAAGTAATTTTTAGACTATCTAAGCTAACATAATTCTCACAGCTGCAAGGTGAAGAACCTAGGAGGTCACCCTGCTTCAATTTTTTCTTCTACTTTCAGTCAGAATCAGTGATGCTTTAGGTAATGTGAACATGAGTATGCAAGTAAAGGCAAGAAAAATGTATTCAAACTTTTGATGGTTTGCTATCAGCATTTACCTGACATTCATTTGCTACTAGAATTGACACAAGACTGGCAAGTGGAACTCCTGCAAGAGACAGCAAGTTCTGAAGATGATCAGAAAATAGTTTATTAGCACATGGCAATGCATGCATTACAAAGAAGAAAAGAAATTCTGCTGGTAATATTCATGGATATTGTCAATGCTTTATAACAGTCACCTAAAATAATATTTCTAGGGTCATTAATTTGAATTACTTTGGACAAAATAATGCACTACACCATTTACAGTTCATCACTATAATGTAAAGACAACTTTACAAGAGAACTGCACAAGCCATAATCCAATAGACAAATTTATAGACTTGTTTTTTTCACACTGGCAGCAAGCTAACTATGAACATGAAATGTTTTCTAATTTTAGTTTCTCTACTGCAGGCAAATGAAACAAACTGCTGAGAAGGTAATGAAAACAGATTACTTAATGGTGAAAAATCTGAGTGCCATTCTTTTTCTACCAGTGGTGYCACTGCTGGAATTTAATGGAGTGGCACCAGTGTGTCTGAATGAAGATTTTGATCCCAGCTGTTTMAAAATAGGGTTGAATCTAGTAAGATTTCCTCAGTACTGACAGCTTTTTTTTTCCCTACACTGAGAGCAGGAAGATAGCAGAACTCATTTTTAACATCAAGAAAGTGGAATTTCATCCATGTTTCAAACTTCCTATTCTAGTTCCACTTACACTTCATGATAGTCTCTAGGATTTTGTTAGCATGTTAAGGGGCTAATTTGCTTTAGATGTTCTTATCTTCATGTTGTGTCAAATAAATTTAACTTTGTAGCTTTTTTGGAAGCTTGGGGGAGGAAATTTCAGCCCAGCAATAAAGATAATGTGCTCAAAACGACCAGGGATCACACAATTTTTTTTTTTTTTTCATGTGAATGTCATCTTTCTCCTACCCCTTTACAAAAGCCCAGGTAAGTTCAGGAAGTATTCCAGGAGGAAAAAAACAACCAACAAACAACACACATGTGATGGAATAGACAGATGGAGCTGCATCAGGTTTTACATCAATTATAGTAAGTTCTTGGATTTAGTGCAGGAGCTTTCTTAGTTATGTCCTTCAGTTTCTGCATATGTTTGGCAATGAAGTTGTTTAATACTCCTGCCGTGACTGCTTGGCCTATTAGGATGCAGTGAGAATTAGCCTGAGAGTAAAGACAAAAGCATGACATTCCAATGGGTTTAAATTACTGCACAAAATGAAAAAGCACTAGCAAAATATCTGCAGAAGAAGGTCTGGTGCACTGTTTTCTGAATTTAGGTTACTAATGACACGTTTGTATTAGTACCATAGTGTGAAATAAAAATAAAAACAATTTAATGGGTAATTTTGAAAATAGCATTCTTTCTTTCTGCATTGCCTCGTAAAAGCACAGTTTCTAAAACATTCCAACAATGTCAAATAAACATGTGAATTGTGTCTGAACTGTATATATTTTAATTTATGCTTTCTCTTAATGACCTAATTCTCAGTAACCATTCATATTAGTTTAAGCTTGAAGTGTCTCACTCTGTTATTGTTTCTGAACAAAACTTGTCTTAGACTTACAAATGAAAAGGGTTTCAGAAGATCTTTCATCTTAAATCTAATTTTATTTTTATGCAYGAAAATTAAAACCTGCATCACCAGAAAGAGTTTTTCAGCAGATTGTTATTCAAAGCATTGGAGCAGGTACCCTGTCACTTTTTCTGTAATGAAGTGTAGCAAAGTAGGCATTTGGGTATGACTCTTCACCAAGTCAGGAGAGACAAAATTTCCAGGAGCTGTTTTATGCTGGTGGCACAACACCTAAACATGAAAGTACTCTTTTCCATGGATGGATGGATGGATGGATTGTGAAGAACAACTACCTGACCTGCTTTTTATCCAGGTCCCTGGCAATGGTTTCCTTTTGTCAATCCCTGGCAGAGGGGAATAAGGTCRGGAGCTGACTAATGGCCCAGACCACAACAGCTGAGTACTTACAAGTGATCTAGACTGCCAAGCAGTGTTTACAGAGTGAGGATAAAAAAGGTGASTCAAACCTTCCCTGTTTCCCATATCAAAGCAAATCTTTCACAGCTGGCCCGTAGCTGGAGCAAAGATTAGTTCAGCTTTTACAAATGCYACAATTTATTAACCTGTGCTTGGGCTGATMATGCATAGAGAACCATGGGCAGAGTTAAAATTAGATCCTCAAATTTAGAGCATTTTGCCAAATAAGTGTTTCCACCACAGAGCACAGTACACAGTGGTCAGGCAGTAGACATGATTTATATTGTACATAGCAGCAGACCTCCTAATCCTGAAGTGTAGGTGCTGGCCCCAGCAGTCAAATGAGTCAYGTAGCTGCATTTACTGGCTCATGGAGCTTAAACAGTCTGCTTCAGGAACAGTGGAGCTCTTCTGAATGAAGCTTAATATTCCGTTATCTACCTGTGTGCACATCAAATGCAAAATAAACAATCCAGTAGTGTATCTGAAATTCTATTTGGATGTGTTTTACTGTTTCTCAGTCATTACAGAAAGCTTTTTTGTGAAAGAAGAATGAGCTTTTGGAGACCCCAAAAAAAGAGATTTGTTACATCCAAAGCAAGGAGAATGGAGAGACAGAAACAAGCAACCTACTCACTCAGGCATGGGAAAGAAGAGGATGTAAAATGYGCTGTGGAAGTATAATGAATTTCTCCATTACAAATTATTGTCACAGGGAAATGTTTTTGTACATGAATTCTGACATAGAAAATTGGATGGATTTTTTTGTTTGTATGTTGCATTTATTGAAAATGAGAAAAGCTCAGTGACAGCAGTATATAAATGTGTATAGGTATGTTGCTTAAGGTCTCCATTTTTCTTGTCTTCAGTCTTTATTCTCTCATCCTCTCCTCAGCTAGATAGCCAGGGTTTCTGCTTACTAGCCTGAGAAATCCGCTTCACTCATATATCTTCCTCWTGTCAGGAGCTTTCTTTCTGTGAGGCTGTGCTATTTCCTGACATGCTGGAATCACTGGCTACTTTTGTGTTAAAAAGAAATAGCACCTTTCCCCATCAACATCTCATTACAGCTGTGCCACAGATTTCTGAGTAAGCAGAAAAGTTAAGTGATCCAAGTAMAACTTTTTAGAATTTGCAATAGAAACCTCACTTGATGCCAAAAAATTTACCAACAAAAGGATGATCTGATGGAAGCCTGGTCTTCCTGAAAACTAAGAGATCTCTTATTCTGGACAGAACAATAAACACTGTACATTAAATCGATAAAATATTGTTACCTCTTTCAAGTTTGTATGAGTATGTTATTTGGTAGCATAAAACCAAATAAATTTAGTGCCATATACAGAAAGAATATAGTAAATATTCAACCKAAAAATGCAAAAGTATTTGTGTTCTGTATTGTTTTGTTTTCTACTGAAATACTGTTAATACCAAGCTGTGATCTTTGTAGATCCAGAAGGGACACATACAGTGTTACTTGTTTCAAACCAGATTTTGTATTATTGTACAAGATACCYATTGAAATTAAAAGAGAGTTCCCCATCAGCTACAGCAGGCTTTGTATTAGGAGCCTGTTGACTGTTTTAGGTCCTGTGAGGAAGGAAGGAATGTCCATGATGATATTTTCATGTCACTGTAGTCAAATGAAATTTTTTGTTTGCTTACAATGAGATCTGCATTTCCCTTTAGGACTGTTTTTTCAGTATGGTTTGGTAGGGATGCAGTCGATTTTCCTCATAGTAGGTTGTATGAAGCTGTGTGTTGGAAACAATGTTGATAAAAGTGATGTTTTAGCTGTGTCTGAGCAGGGCTTGCTAAGTCAAGGCCTTTACTACTCCTCATCCCACCAGCAAGCTGGGAGTGCACAAGGAATTGGGAGGGGACAGAGCTGATCTGAACTGACCARAGGGGTATTCAACACCAAGTGGCATCATACCCAGCATGTAAAGCTTGGGAAGAGGCAGAAAGAGTGGGTTGTTTGGAGCGATAGTGTTTACCTTCCTAAGTTATGGTTAGGTGTGATGGAGCACTGCTCTCGTGGCATGGTTGAATACCTACTTGCCCAAGGAATTAGTGAATTAATTCCTTCTTTCTAACTTCTGTTCTMCCTGTTAAACTGTCTGTCTCTCAACCCATTAGTTTTTTGTTTTTACCCTTCTGATTCTCTCCCCCATCCCACTAAGGGAAAATCAAAGAGATGTCTGGGACTTGGTTGCCTGCAGGGGTTAAACCATGATAGGTAGAGGTTGTTCATAAAAGCTGCTTTACAAATCCAAGGTGTCAGAGAACTATTTCATATACTTACTATTTTGTGCATGCACAAATACATTTAACATTAGCAAGTTCAGTTGTCACACAATTTTTTGATTCAGTGACTTTAATTCTGTAGAATGCATACTATTTTGCATTTTATCTCTGTTTCCTAAGCCAAATAAACCTTGCATTTTTTAAGCAATCTTGACTATATTAATTTTCTTAGGACTTAATTAATGCATGCAACTTCCAGCAGAGAAAAAAATTAACTTCTGATTTCTAGTGAGAGGTGTACTTGGATGTTCTGGCTAATGCTGTCAGTTAAAGGACCACACAGCTCGCTTTCAAGTACACTCTAAGCCTTAAGGAAGCTTGTTCAGCGAAGTCCTGTGCCCCACAGCAGTGTGACTTAGGGCAAAAAGGCCTGTTTTTTCACACCAGTAGCAGTCCAGTCACGACCATAGCACGTGGCATCTGTCCAAGCTAGCAGAGGTACCTTGCACTGCTGTAAGGCCATGGCTGCTGGGGTCCAGGATTTTGAGAGCCATCTCAATTACTGCAMTGCAGCATTGCCCTCTGTCTTGTGAATTTATGGGGTCTGGAACATACTTTATGATTTTAAAGGGCAAGACTGAGGCATTTAGACCATTTAATGAAAAAAGAACCATGGGAATTCTGTGTTTTTATGCTTACAAATGACAAAATGCAAATAGGACAAAGAATGTTCATTACAAGTAAGTGATTTTTTTTTTTTTTGGTACAGCTGTGAGTGTAAAATACTTTCTACCAAAGTGTGCACGTATATGCACACAGTGCATGTCTTATATATACATATGGTACACACACATGAAATATTTTTTGTTATTTGCCCTTCAGGYGATATGTTCCACATTAATATGGTGACGTTCATGCAGCCACTCTACAGAGCTTACATATCCTGTGATAATTAAATGGCATATGGTCTTTACTTCATGAACATGGTGTGTCCTTTTGCAGCTCTACAGGGTCATCGGTTCTTAAAGGAGAATCCCTCATGCTGGGAAGCAGCAGGCAGGATTTCTCTGAGCTCTGTGTTGCCGGGTCTGGAAGTGGTCCATCRAGCGCTGCGCTGCGCCAGCCCTTCAAGCCCTTCCAGCTGCACCTACATCTGTGCATCATTAGAGCAGCAGAGGCCACTGCAGTCACCCAGTGGCTGTTTGTGAGCAGATCTCTTGCCATTTTATTGCTTGGAAAGGAAAAGTTCTCTTTATCTTCTCTCCACTGAGTTCTGAGTTGTGTGAGGTGTGTGAGGTGCAATGACAGTGGTTATGCTCATAATGCATATCAGGCGACAAACCTATTTCTTAGCATCTTTTAATGTTCCATGTTGGTATTCCATCATACTTGAAAACCAACTATTGATGGTGTTTATTATTATTATTTCTTCATTCTTGCATGAAATTTATGATTTTCTAAGTAAAGGAGGAACTCTTCAYCAACATTCTTTTAAACAGAATGTTGCAATTCTGTAGAAATGTTTTTCATCTTGCTATAAAGGATGCTTACTTGAGAGCTGATCTATTTCACATCAAATTTTAGGGTGTGGTGATGTTATGCCATAAATGGCAAAGCTTTGTTATGAAACCTCAGCTTCTTAAAGTGAATATTTTCTGTGAACAATCAATGCAGGTATAAGTATGTATTTATCTACACAAATTTAAAGGAGATTTACTTAACAGTAAAAAGCCATATATCTAGGTATTTAGGAGTTTAACAAGTATAGCAAAAATCGTTTTCAGCATATTCAGTGCACTAGGATGACATAGAAACTTAAAAGGGTTTGTATTGTGGCTAAAAGATAGAGGYAAAATTTACTGTTACTTTAAATGGGGCCAAGATTTCTTTTTGAGTTATTTAAAAATCATTAGTGGCAGCTTTTGCAAACTGAATTATTGTTTGCTTAATCCTTGAGTTTTCAGTGGAGAAACATTTATGAAACATGCATGAGATGTCTGTTTCTTGGCAGGAAGAGTCCTGGCTGCTTTTTTTTGCTGCAAAGCATCTCAGCCTTGGCAAAACAGGAGTAACAAGCTTTAAAGAGATTAATAGTTTATCTGATTTAGTGATCATCTTGCTTTAGGATAGAGTTAAAACCATCAGAATCCTTTCTTGATCTTGCTCAGAAAGCATACACTGAGAAGGGAGAAAGCTGCTTTTAGTGCAGATGTGCTATCACTGAAATTAATGCTGTTGGCTGTTACTGTGGTTTRCTTCACTTACTGGTTATTCTAGGACAGTCCTATTTTTGCAAATAAGTATCTATATAGTACATATAGTACATATACATGTAGGTGTGATGTTTTATCCTGCAATAGCTTTTGAATRTAATAAATACTACAGAGGAGAACTTTGAAATCCTGCTTTTTTATCATTATCTTTTTATYGTTGTTGGTTGGTTGGTGKGGATTTTGTTTGTTTTWATATTCAGAAATAAAACCTGTTTAAGAAAAAGCAACACATGAAGTCTAGAGGGAAATRYGCMGTTCTGACAATCAATCTCAATTTTTGTATGKTTTTTTTAGTTGTTAATTGTTCTTTGAATACACTTGTGGTCCTTGAGATCAAAGAGTTAAAGGGCATGCATTTTTTGTCAAGTGCTAAATTCTCCTTAATTTCCCTCCTTTTAATGTAGTTCACAATGCAGTTTTAGAAATTCCACAGTCCACCAGCAGCTATAAATCTTTATCCCAATGTTTATTCAATCTATTATTCAAAGACTCAGTTTTAAACATTTGCACTATGGCAGCTCCAGGATCCAATGCACAGTCCTAATACTAGACTGACCTTTCCAAAAGAGTATACAGTCTGAATAAATAAGATAGAAAGGAGCTGGAGAAAGAGTGCACGTTAATCTACAAATACAAAAATAAAAGTGTCAGTTTTGTACAACAGCACACAACCATAGTTTTATTGTATTGATTGCTTCACTTTCATTTGCTTTCATTTATTGGGCCTGCCATATGGCCACACTTTTTCTTCACAGCCAGTGATATTATCTGCTTTTCTGTGCCAGTGTCCTAGCCCTTGAGGTTGTTTATCCCTGAAAAAAGAGAAGATCAAACTTGTAATCCACTGCAGCAATAGTCTTCCAGACTCAATCAGATTTCTCCTTAATCTCCTTGACAAGCAAGAGTGTAGCTTCCTCTGCCTGAAGAAAAGCTTAGAATTTACCAAATCTCTGGTTCCCAGCATGGATGGTTATAATTCTCACTTTTGAACTCTGACAGCTGAAAACACCAAGTTGGTCCAATTTATTTTAACATTGGAACTGATAAACATTGTAAAATTACCTCAATCCTAAACTCAGCATTGTGGACATAATGTGAATTATAAGACTAGGAAAAAGAAATTCATTGGAATATGTATAGATGCAAGTGTAGTGAGGGGAAGGGGGTGAGGAGGGGGGTAGAGGAAGAAATTAGTATTTTATTATTTGGAATTGATTTTAAGCAATTTCTCAATTACCAGACAACAAAAATCCAGCTGATAACCTAGATGTTGAAAAAGGTTTCTAGACCTGCAGAGGAAGAAAAAGAGGTTCTATTTAAGAAACTGGGACTGTGAAGAATGTTTCTGCATGAAGGTTATGCCCAGCACCACCCCTACACAGTGCTAAGTCCTGTACAAAGCTCATATAGGCTTCCTTTTCTAGTGCTGCATTATTTCTTATCCCAAGCAACTCCTTCTGTGAGGAAAAAGTAAACTATTATATCCAATTGAGCACAAAATGTTCAGGCAACAACCAGAACTGCATTGTTAAATAACAGAAAAACCCAGTTACTATTGAAGAAACAGAAAATAACTACAAGTCCTGGAATATGAAGCTGTAAAAAAATCTTCTGGCTAAGAAAATGTTCAAAACATTTCTTCTAGTGTCTGTACCATTTACAGACACGAGCTAATAAATTGTGGGTAAAGCTGAGAATTATGTGTCGAGGATCCAACAGAAATAGGAAGTTGACTATTTTTCCACTAACCTTATGCACTTTAAACAGGGTACATAAAACCAAAGTCACTGCAAGACATCCCAAAAATTGTAATTGCATGCAGATAGTCTTTGCCCTTATCCACTGTTGAAAGGGGGAGCTGAGGAGAAAACTGCATGATAAGCAGAGCTGTTGGATACTTGGCCAGGCTCAAGGGCTTGCTTTCCATTTCCAGGGGCTGTCAAGGTGGGGAAAAGTACGATAAATTTCTGTTCAATGACTCTTTCTCTTTTCAAGAGAAATGGAAAAACTGAAAGCTTCATGGTGAGTTTTTACTCCTTTAAGTGAAACCCCAAGAAATCATATATTGAATTCTAATTAAGCAGTGATATATATACTTCCTGATAAACTTGAGGCAATATAAAACTTAAGCTTCTGATAATTTATTGCAGTATTTTAAAGGCAAAACAGGAAATAAGGTGATATTAGCACACAAACTTACAAAATTGTCAGAAATGTGTTGTTTTAGCTGTGATTAAATGCGAAATAGTTAGATATTAAAAATAATTGTGCTCTTTTTTCAATAGTAATTGCACTAAAATGAAAYCAATTATAAGTCAATTTATTAAGTAACTCAATAAATTTGTTTCTTTTTGGTTTCCAGAACTTATTGATATTTATTATTTGACTATATGAGTATCCTGTGAACCGTATCTGCCTGGGTCAGTATTTGTGTGTATGCCTTAGCACCATTCAGTTCACTGGATGTTTACCTGATATTAGGTATAGTATTTATGAAAATGGCAAATGGATTCTCTTTAGAACACTATGTAAAAATATATACACATATTGCCATCAATGAATAGGCTGTGTATACAATCTTTGGGGCCCTGGATGTRTGCAGTTAGCTGAGGCTCAGCTGAGCCACTGTTCTAGAAATGGATAGARTAAGTAGAATTTTGTCTGAATGGACAGGATGGCATWAAATAAAAAAAGTTGCTTACTTCTTAATAAGAAATAAGTTTCTTTCTTTTTTATCTTTCATACTTGGGATAACAAAACTTGATATCCTTCCACATCTTTGTTTTGTCTCAGTGCAGTGTCCTTTCCCTGCCAACCACACCAAATGCCCACRCTGCCCAGATACACTCAGACCTTTCTTTTGATAAGCCTAAAACAGATCTAGAGGAATACAAGTGCTCTGAAGGGTCAGCATTCAAGGTTTGGAGGTACTTTAAAGCCCTAAATGGCTCCTGTCTTGCAGTTTAAAACCAAGTAGGAGCAGACACATCCTTCTGGCATGAAGTAGACTGAGTAGCCTAAAAATGGGGTGATGAGCCCARTGGTCTCCAGCATCTTAGATGCACTCACATATCAAGAGAATTTTAATAATTATATATTCTAAATGATTTTTTTAACTCAAATTAGCTGACTTGCTCTGAAACATTGGGAATTTTACTTAGCAGCTTGYATAAAAATCAATAGTGAAGTTACAGTTTTCACTTAATTTTCTTACCAAATTAAACCATAGTTGCTTTATTTTTAGTGCAATTTCACCAGTTTGACTTGTTCTGAGAATATTTTGAATAACCACATAATTAGGCTAAGATGGACAACTTTTAACTTAAAAGCCTAACTTATATAAAATGAAACATTTCTCTTGCTGTGAGATAAGTGCTTAGAAATTATTTTAAGAACCGACTATGGYGGACTAGAAATAGAGCAAATTTATCTGCCTAGCAAGAATGGAAAAAAAATAAAAAGAARCATTTCAGTTTTTGAACTCACTTTAACATAGAAAATTACATGTTTTCAGGTTGTCACATTYTGAGGTATGTACTTCTGTGGTAACACATTTTACTGCATTTGGTATGTAAATTGAGACAAACCAATTTTGTGGTAGTGCTTAACTACAAGGAATGATGAGGAAAAAATAAGGTGATTTTGGAAATAATTTAGTCAGTGAGAAGCAAAATGAGTACAAATGGAAATAAATGTCAGAACCAAAYTAACTCTGGAGGAAACACTACAGTTTATAGATAAACTCCTTTTTTTTAGTGATGGCTGTGGAGCTGATGGTTTTGTGGCTATCCATCTGCAACAATTGGAGCATCTTTTTACCRAAACATATACCAAACTACATAAGCACCCTTGTTAGAAGATGAAAAATTACAGAAAAATGAAGTCCAGAAGCAATGCTTTCTGTTTGTTAGTTTGTTTACTTATTTAAATGACAAATACAGAAGTGGGGAAGGCAAACCAGCTACTTGAAAATTATCTGAGTTATATATGAGTTTATTTTGTAAAGTGGCTTCTTCTTTGGTTTTTATAACCAGTAATACTTTTCAAGAATATTATGTGTATTGCATGAAGAGAGAAACAACTGAGACATGAGATCCAAATTAATATATGCAAAAYAACATGCACAGCTTTGCTTATGTGACTGGCCTCTCTGTAACCAAAACATGCAAGTTATTTGCTTGGGTATGTTTTCACAGGATCAAACCCTTAAAATGTAACTACTGTGCAGCTAGTTCCAACTACAAATTTCATGTAACTGTTGACAAAGAACATCTTTTGCCATCAAGCACAATGTAGYCTGTGAATCCCATCATTCAGTCCGTAAATCCCAGCAGCAAATCAGCAGTGCCCCAAGTATTTGTGGAGGTTTGTGGTGAATTACAGGTTAGGGAATAGGGTTATTGAGCACGGAAACACTGAAATGGTTGCAACTCATTTGTGCTATACGCCCAAAGCTGTCTTCTCTAACTGCCTCTCATTGCATCCTKCRCAAGACATGGACTTTTAGCACTTTMTCYCATGCTACAGCTATTTTAAAAGTTGGTGTTAATAAGATGTCTTTCTAGGAAAGCTCAGAAAATGAAGAATAAAGCATATATTTGGGTTATAATGTTCAGTGTTTTTTCTGCTTCCAGATATCTGAGCAGTCAACAAAGAAAATTCAATTTGACTGCAATCTCTTCCAACTATTTTACCTATGAAATTCACAGTACTGTCATTAGTGACACAGGAAACTCTGCTGGCTTGGATTGCTTTATTATCCCAGACACGTCAGTCCTCTTCTGTGCAAGTTTTTGTAGGAGCATTGGAGCTCATGACACTTTCATCAGAGAGCAGAGCATCTCAGCAAACAACAGCATAGCAGTCATGGTCTTCTTCTGTATTTGCATTTTCCTCAGTGCCATACATACCCCTCTTCCACTGGGGAATCACAGCAGGTTTAGCAGGTTTTCATTTTTCCTTCATTATTTTTCTATCTTCTCAAAGTTCAAGATATATGTATGACATATGTATGCATAGATATTCTGGAMCTGACCACTCATTTTAATACCACAGCAACAAGCACTTAAGCAATAGCTTATAAGAGCTCTAAAGTACTTACAATTCTCTATAAACAACATAAAAGAACACAAACCCATTTCTATGGCAGCAATAGAGTAAACAGTACTACTGTGGGARCTACTTATCATGGCTGACAGGTGATGTTAAACAAGAATATTTGAAGGAAAGACAAAGTAAAATCCCTTGATTAATTTTTCTTWATTTTTTGAAAAACTGTCATAAAATTCTGGTGACACACTATGGTAATATTATTTCAATTGTTTTAATTTATTCTAGTCTAACCATTGTAGTCATTAATTTTTAGTGGTTCCACCTCAATGTTCAAAGCTTTGCGTGTGGTAGAGTCTCAGAAATCTTGTTAAAAGCAATGAGGTCAGTGTTTCTAAATCCCAAGAAYTCCTTGGAGGTTTAGTAATTATGCCAGATAGCCTCATCATGAGAATGATCATACTGGAACAGATTAGGAARACAGTGGTAGCCTCATCACCAGTCTCAACATTTTGGAAGGAAGAAAGGAAATAAGTCAGAGCTGCAGCATATAGATGAGTTTCCTGGTCCTATATGAGTAAATAGATGTTCCAAATATAGTGGTAGTAAAGCCTTTCTTATATTACACATAAGAAATGGTATAATGATTTCAAAAAAACACCCCTGTTTAATAGGGTTTTCTTCCCAGAAATTGCTTTACTATCTATTTAGCTCTTAGAAAGCAAGAAGCAGCTATAAGAGTAGTAATAATAGCAATAATAGTCAAGCAAATTTACCACTCAAAAGTTTTCTCCTTTTTTTTTTTATTCAGTATTTATCTCAAAAGATTTTTATGTCAAACAAAAGAATCAGCCTGACTCTTTAAAGATTGTTGAATTGAACTAGGGAGAAGGAGGTATGGGAAAGGTTAGAGTCAGAAGCTCTGCAGTGAGGAAAGGAGATGGGGAATTCATTTTTGGGAAAATAACATCTTCTTTTCTCTAACACAATGTCCTACTCACTGTTAGAAATTACTTTTTCTGTGAATCTGGAAGTACCCTATTGAAACCCACTTATTCCAGGAACATTTTATTTGTCCTTCACTTGTAACAAATATTCCCATTTAAAAAAAAAACTCCACAACATTTTTGAACTTTCAAGTGCAGGAATAAACACAACAAAACCAAGTTATTTTGTGGGTTGTAAATTTAWTAATAACTGATTTCCTTTTAAGGTTGTCCCCTAACTCTTCCAAGAAAAGTGAGCCTAAGTTTTCCATCATCTCGTGACACCAGAAGCATGTGCTGTGGCTAGCCAGGGTCCTAGATGTGTGACCATCTGTCAGATTCCAGCCACAGTCAATAACTATCTCCTTCTGTCTGAATTCCTGTCTCCCTTACATCAGGGATGCTTGTTTGGGTCTCCTCCTTCCAGCTGACGAGTTTCATCAAGTTTGTAGTAATCTAATAATTGTAGAAACTTAGACCAGTCTTCAGTCTTGTAAAATTGGATCAACAGATCTACATGTTAGTGGAGAAGAAGAGATGGGCAGATATAGAAACAAAGTCTTAATTTATTTTGCATGAGAATTTTATCTCAGAAGTTGATTAGGAAAAATAACCACAATAGATTACCAGACATATTTTATTTATTGAAGCACAGTTTAAGCTGAATCAAGCATGATAATACTTCTTAAGCACAGTAAAAATAAGAAAATGCCTCTCAGCAGTGGGCACAGTCTACTAGATTTGGATTTAAAAATAGGAATAATAATAATAATAACATATTGCTGTGTAGAATTTGCTATATTGGAGGATAGCTTGATTTTTCACAGAGTTTCTGTCCCAATGAGCCTTCACCTGGAGTCAYTGGTCATTCATTCTGCTCTCAGGAATTGGTGTAGCATTATACTGTTCACAATCTATTATCTGTTTTCCTGGAGACCCCTGATTGTAATTGAATGACGATGCCATCTGTGAGACATCAAACCAATATATTTTGAAGGGTTKTGTCATAGAAAAAGAGTTCCTATATCAGTAAAATGTTCTACATTGTATTCTGATGGATCATTGCTAACAAAGTAACATTGTTGTCAAAGTAACATTGAAAAAATTGATCTTTTGATTATTTTAATTCCTTTACAAAAATATCAATGTTTATTCTGTGCCCAAAATGCAAACAGATTTTTTTGTTGTTGTTGTTCAGGGAATTTACTGATTAATTTTTTGTACAAAGTTCTCCTCTCTAAGTATGATACAAAACATACCCAGTGTGACATCTTTCAGGATGAAGGACTCGAGAATGTCATTCTCAAAGCAGCTCAGAGCTTTTGATCCTTCTAAATTCCTTCTTCTTTATAGAAATAATGAAAAACATCAGGGAAAAGTGCAATTTAGATCTGGAATTAGACACCCACCTTGCTACAACCTCCTTTCGAGTAGTCAGTGAGAGGACTTAACAAACTTGTGTGCTAACACCATGATCAGGTAGTTTTTAACTCCCTAAACCCACTCATAAACTTAGTAAGTGCTGTTGGGTGAAATTCAATGCTGGATTGAATTTCAAATGGATTTGAAACAGAGTCMTTGTACTCCTTCATGCTTTTCATCAAATGTAGAGATTGTAGAGATTGTGCAACATAAATGTGAARTCCACTTAACAAAAAATAAATAAGACAAAAATGCTTCTTTGTATTGAAGCTTCTATGAAAAAAATATTATTTTAATAGTCTAAAATAAGTTGGAAAGAAACAGGTATTATCAAGCAAGTGCACAGTTCAATAGCAGCTAAATAAGATGACCTCAAGGCTGTCATCATTCCCTGCACAATTTTTAACTCAGATTCTGGCATTCTACACTGTGTGCATATGTCCAATCTGACATACACACCATAACAAAACCATCAGCTCTCAAGTTATGGTCAAAAAATGCGATGTGCAAACCACATCCACAGCACCATTCTCACTGTTATCCTTGCCCTACATTTACCYAAAATATGCACCTACAACTCCTCAGTATTTTTCAGACAGAGGAAGGGTTCATGCCCAGAAGATTTATAATCTATATAAAATACATATGAGGGATAAGAAATTATATTTAACAAGAATAGCAATTTATCCTAGTGYTCACATTATTATTGACATTTAATATGAATGTTGTCATTGTTTTTTAATACTCAGATGATAAGTAGGCTGGTGGTTTTTTGGTCTTCTGGAAGAAATAATTCTACATATAGAGGCAAGGAAGGTATTTCACAGACTTAGAGAAACATAGGGCAGCTCTGAGACAAATTAACTAAGGAAGACTATAAAAATTAAAGGCAGGAAAACTTTACAGCAAATGAAAAATAAAGATGAAAGGAAGAATGAAGAAGAGTTTTACTCAAAGGCTCTCACATATTTTWAAGTGTTAATTAGTGTGAAGAGATGTGTGAGTAGTTGCCCTCATTTTCAGTTCTTGTTCTTATGGTATTACATGTTTGAGCTTTAACAGAAAATTGTGTCTGAAATCACAATCATCAAAAATCTATCTGGCAGGAACAAACCTTGGGATTGCATCCAGCGTGTATTTTGAGTGTCAAAGGGACAAACAACTTAATTCACTTTCGTGGTCCATTCTCCAAACATCCATGTCCAATCACTAGCCAGTGGCTTAATGTGGTATCAACTCCTTTCTTTGTCTGAGTGCATTGTGTGATTTTCTTCTTTGCCAAGGTTATTATAGTAGGACAAATACTGTAAAGCCATAAGGATGTACAAGGTGAGTCATAAGTCATGTGGGCCAACAAAGCCCAGACTTGGCCTTGCCTTTGACAGAGGTTGTAAATTTGACAACATTGACCTACACAGATGGGCACAGCTATTATTTAACTCAAGTACATCTCCTGAATGCTCTGCAGGGGACCACTGGATAAAGCTGTTCCTTTCTGGCAAAGTTTTTGAAACAAGGCAGCATTGCTAATATTCTTTTAAAGGTAGTGTRAGGTGCAGCCAGACTGAAAGTCACACTGAAACTTGCAGTTGTACAGAGAGAAACCCAGAGATGTTTTCATAATTTTAACGCTATGATTGTGTTTATTCTGCACCAGTGAATACTATTACTCTAAGTATGCTCCCAAAATCCTGTTTATAGGCAAAACCATGGGGTGTTTTCTGCTGAAAGTCTCTAATGGAGGGAAAGAAACTGCAGCAGTCAAATAATGAAAAACCCAAATAGATATCTTGTTTATTCTTGGTATAATTGGTCCCCTGTAGTGTTGCTAATAAAAAAATGACAGCCAGAAAGCAAGTGAAAAAACAGAATATCCACCCTTTTCTTTGCAGTAGCTTTCAGGAGGCCCTAGGCTTAGATGATGAATGGTTGCTAAGTGAGAAAAGAGATTTCCYTTAAAAGACCAAGCCTTCCTTTAAGCTTTTATCTGATATTCAGGCAGAAACACTATGTGCAAGTGGTAAATGAAAAAATTAAAGCACTAATATATTTGTAGACAAGATGAAAAAAAATGGATAAATATGTAAACACCCTGCCACTAATTACAATGAGGAATTTACTTTCTTGTCGTGTTTCAGGGCTGCTACTATGTGACAAGACTTATTAATTAATACAATACATCAAACAGTGGGAAAACCAGTAGAATTTCACCCTACTAGAGAAATACAAYATGTAATTTTATAAAGGCTTCTTATATTTACACAAAGCTATTCAATAAAGGAATAACCAGAAATAAAACTGAATAAGGACAAAATTTTCATGTTATAATTCTGGAAGCAACATAAGAATGCTTAGGAGTCTTGGATTGCTTCTGATGGCTTAGAAACCTGGTGGTTGCCTCATTATTCTCTTAACAAAAAGTTACTGAAATAAGGCTTCACACAAAGAAGGGTGTTTTTTAGAAAATTTGTTACAAGCATAAAGCATTGTTTAGCAAAATGAAAAATGAGTTGCTTAGACCATATATCCAGCAGACATTGACAAGTCTAATCTTTCTGATTATCTCTTCAATAAATCTTAATTTTAGAAGAAAGCTGCCATTTCAAAGTATTTTTTTAGCTAACAGAACAATAAAGAGGATGATGGAATTCCTATTCCATAAATCATATTGCAGAAAATATATCCAGCTCAAAAAGTATGTCTTCAGCAATATTTTTCTGTTTCAGATGGATGAATCCTTTAAAGACCTTCTTATATCTTGCAATAATCTAATGGTTTGCCTGTGTGTTCAATAATTCCTATCAATACTGATACCTCTCAGACCAGGCCTTTTTTGCTTGAACATTTAGGATATATTGTTTCTATGAAAAAGTCCAGTGCATGACTTAACTGTCTGCTACCTACCATAAGTCATGCCTGGAAACCTGTAGATGAGATTATAGCTGCGTGTTAAATGCCTTTATTACTGTTTTCTTGAAACTTTCAGCCTAAGATGAAGACCAGTGTAACCACACTGTTGGTGATATCACCTTATTTACCTCAATTTGAGGGCACTTGCTAACATAATTTCTTCAGCCTCACACATACCACAGTAAAGAAACAGCCTCTTATTTTCTTTCTGTATTAAAAAAGCAARCAAACAAATCCTGAAAAATTCATGAAGTAGTTTGCACAAAAATGTAATCTTTGCAGTACTAGGAATTTTTCAGTATGAATGGGTTCTGGYTGTTTACCCAGTCTGAGTCCTTATCTTACTTGCATCATATACTTGAGCATTACCAGACAAAATTCTAAGATTTTAATATCTTTGAAGTATTAGTATCTTGTGGCACTTTAGTAAATAAAAAAAACCCCAAAAGAATTAAGGTCTCTTCATGGCACCAAAAGTGACACCACGACCAGATGTGATTACTAAAACATCAGCCAATGGCTTAAATCRTGCATTTTCTTTCTTCTGCTCTTTGAAATAATTTTAATGTTAGTACTCTGCTATACATTTGACTAGATTTCTGATGAATATTGCCTGGATATCAAGATTGCTTATATACCCCCATTAATTACCTACTATCTAATAGACATTAACTTTACATGGAATTTTATAAGTACTTCGGGGGAACTGATCCTTTGGAGCAGGACTGTTGATATAAAAAGTATGGTTGTAGCTTAACTACTTTTGGATTACTCCTATATTTGTCTGAAACTGCTTTGTATGAACTATTCAATTCTAAGATTTAAGGCTAGAAAAGGAAATTTCTTAGTCATTAGTAGAAATATGGAAATCAACTTTTATTAACCTGTCAACTTGCATCCAAGTTGACAGGTTAATAAAAATTAAAGCTTAAGAGAAAAATAAGGATTCTGATTTAGTATATTCTAAATGACATAACATTTTTGCACCCAGATTTTGTCCTGTGCCTTGAGAAATATTAATATGACATATTGTGTAGGGTTATTTTATACATCAACTTTTAAAATACACTGATTTATGACATATTATGTCCATGGAAAATTATGATAGCTATGAATCAGAAAATTACTTTAAGAATACAGTTCAATTCTGATGGCACACCTAGCTTCAATAGTACTATTTTGGATGCAAAATGATTTTATAAAAATTATTTTACAAAAATTATGAGCAAGTTTGTAAAAAATACATGCATTTTGTAACAAGTAAAAGCAAGAATTATTTCTATTTAAGCTTAACTCAAAATGGAAGAGTCAAAGCAAATTTTTTTTTACAAGTAATAGCATGCTGCATTCATCCTAGTGGCTGATGCACAACCTAAGAAACCCTTAATAATGGAAAAGACAATAAATAAATGTCAGCTTGCATACTTAGCAGAAGAGATTGGTAAATCTCAGTGCTAAAGTTTTCCACTTGGTACAGAACTGTACCTGAGAGAGACTGTACCTTTGAGAAGGTATCTGCAACACCTCATAGTGTTCGTGTTGCAGTTCTTCAAGAGTGCAAATTGTAAGATAATTTTAAGTGTTCTGACATTTTGAAAGTTCTTCTTCAATCTCCTTTAAATRAGCTTATCTGCATTTTTACTTTCTATTTACTGAACATTATTTTTCTGTAATATCTGTTTATATGCTCTTTGCTTAACCTTTTCATTTGCTTTATAAACATRAAAAATAAAACACACATTTCATTTCCGCTTTTTGTCTTCACTAATTCTCTCTATTTCTCATCTGCATGGTACCTATGCATACAATTTGCAACTGGCTTTTTTTATACAAGAAACTCATGATTAATATAAACGAGCTCAGATTGATTCAGATACAATAGAGGCTGGAGAGTGATGGCTGATGCAAACAGGAAAGGGGATTAGCATTGTTCTTGCTGCATGATAAATTGCACTACCTCATGCATTAAAACAATGAATTGTCCTTCAGSATATCAAAGACATTAGCAAACAACATGATGGCAAATATACAGACTTTTATCTGATGGAGAYGTATTCCTCACAGAAGATGCTAAGGCTGGAGGAGCACCAGCAGGGTTGCCAACAGGATTTTTTGGAATCTGGCTRCATGGAGGCATTGCAGCTGGTTGGTCTATGAAACATAGTGTCTGAACATAGCTCACCTTTCACAGTGAGCTCTCTTGCTGCCTTTTTTTGAACAGTTGTGTTTTAATGATCGTCATCATCCTCATCACTATCTTCCTTAGATGAATGAAGGTCCAATCAAATCAGTCAAGGGTGGAGACTGGAAAAAACTCAGTAATTGCCTGGTGCCAGTCTCACAGATGAAGCCCCTTGAACCTCACTGGCAATGTTACAGCACTAGCATGTGCTAGTCCATAAGCATTGTGCCTTTGGTTTCTAGACACAGTGTTCTACTACTATATCAGTTGTCTTGTCTTAAATAATMATTTCTTCATATGCAAGACAGTACCTAGCAAAATGGGCTATGCTACTATAGCAGCATGCCTTTAAAGTATTTTTTCTTGGAGTTATTTTCATAAATTTCCTTGTTATGAATATATCACACTATACAAAACATTGCAAAACACATTTGTATTGATGAATAGCTGGTGACCAAATCTAATTGGCAAAATGCACCCCAGCAMAAATGCAAGCACAGAATAGAATAAATAAATTAAATTGTTTATTAAACCTTTAACTGTTTCCAGTGATCTGGTGGCCTGTTACAGGAAAAATACTTGTGTTATTACTTACAGTCAATCAGACTCCTCCTGGGGCCTTACACAACAGTTCTAACTGTATCTCTCTCACCATCATGGAGAGTTCAAGCACCTTCATTTTTATTTACACATGCTATGATGAACTTGCCAGAAATTTAAGTTCACATGCAAATGTAAGGAATCAAGACTTCACATTTTGAGAAATGTAGAACTTGGTTGTAGCTGCACAGTTTTCACTTTACATAAAAATAATACCCAACACCCTACAACAATTTAAWCCTTTTTCTTTTATTCCTTCTGAACAGATAATTAACTTTGGTGTTAGGCAATTTTTTGCCCAATCAAAACTAATCATCCCAATCAACTGTAATGATAGTATGTTTGAAATAGGAATATTTTGCTTGATCAGCTACAGGGCATTAAAAATTATATTTCCTTCTAAGATAGACTGCATTAGTTCTTGTTCACTTGCTTAATTTCTAAGGAAACAGGCACTAATTTTCATTTAATTGGAATGCTAATATTTGCAACTCTGTAGTATTTAAACATTTCAAATTTCAGTAGTAATTTTCAAATTTTCATAATGACTTATGTTGTTTAAGACAGACAACGAATATTTTTTCATATTATTCTGTCTCTAATGGACGTTTTTTTTAGGTGAAAACATACTTTCAGAAATGTTTGAAATGTGATTGAGTGATGCTTTAAAAAATTGCAATGTTCTCTTTAATAAATCTGATTTGTCACATGCATACCAAACCCACAAAGAATGACAAAAATTACCAAATTGCATATCCCTGTAATGCACAATCTACTCCAATACTTGTCCTGCAGCTGCCAAATGTGGAGTAGGTTTAAAATCTTATGTTTAATACTCAAACTTTCCTATCCATTGTGGATATCTCTTTGGATTGAGGAATCCAGGGTTGGTCCTGACTTTCCTCCTCTGCTTTGGAGTCATTTACTTTTATCTGTCCTGCCTGAGACAGCTGTTCCATTTCACTGATAGATGTTATGTCACCTTACAGCTATCTTGGGCTTCTTTCACTTTATGAAGGCTGTTTTCAGCTACACATTTTCATTTCAACTCTTGTCTTCTTATATAAATGATGAGCTCTTTAAAAACATACTACTGTTATCTCTTGGCACAGATCAAGAAGTGTCTGCAATCCACAAATGAAACTGGTGTGTGGGTTGTGGTTATCTCAACTCTATTCTATTCTAGACATCAGAATCATAAACTTTGACATTTCACAGAGGAAATGAAATGGTCTTATATTTTATCAGGCATAACTATACCCTCATTTGTTTCAATTGCCTCAAATTACGCTGGCAATATATACTGTTTGTAGCAAGACCAGTTATATCAAAGATAATAATAAAAATATGTTTGCTTCAGACTGAACTGCATTTTCAATTTGGTTGCTTTCCAAAATAGAGCAGCAGTAGATGTAGTATATTAATCTGCACAATTTAAGCTTTAATGGGCTAGGAAACATGCTTTTACATKAATATGATTTAAACCTAAAGTACAGCAGTTCTATTAAAAATAAATCAACTTTTGCATGGGTGTCTGAGTAACCAAAGTTTTTTACAACTAGCGTTGCTTTTTCTTTGCTCTAAGAGGCAGAGACAATCCTGAAGAGGCTGACATAGGAATTTCAAGCTGCCGTGAATAATGAAAACCATGCATAACAGCTGAGGCATAAAGCAAGTGCTCTAAGTTTCTTTAACATTTTTCTGTTCTCAAAAAATATAAAGCAAACACCATTAATTAGGGAGACTTGTCCTTTTAATACCCACCATGTTGCTGTTCATGTCGAGGCCCAGGCTCGGTGTAGGGCAGGCCCACACCGCCATGCTCAGTGTACACGCACATCTCCTGCTCCAGGCCTGTGCCAGTGCCTTCCTACATGGCCTTCCATTTTCTCTGTGGTCCTCTCTCCTTCCTCCAAGATCCWGTGCTGGTTTTCTCTGTCTGCTCTAGTTACAGGTCTTTTCTTTTCCAAGGGCTGTGGCAGAAACCTGAAGAGACGCGATCCTGTTCACTGGGTTGCCAAAGTCACGGGTGACGGAGAAGAGTGTAAGCAAAAAGCAACAAGAGAGAGGAGAGCAAATGTGACTGGGCACTGGAAACATTATATTTTGGAAACATAAATTTTCATGACTCTTTTTTTAATATRGCTTTTGTGAAGATACCAATAGGAAAATTGCTGCCTTGGTGAATAGTGTGAAGCAGTGAAAGTAACAGTGGGACTTGGTTTCCAGCAATCAATGGAAAAAACCAGGCTGGAACCTTGTCTTAATTTGGCTCTGATTGTTAGCTGCATGCATCCGAGAAACTAAAGAAATATTGAATTTCATTTTATGAGCACAAATCTACTCTCAATTAATGTCATTGCTTGGGGAAGTAGAACAGTGAAATACTGATGTTGATGCAGTATATTTTTGGTATCTTATTTGAGGGTTATTTTCCTACTTCAGTAATGATTTTATTATATAATTTATTTTTATTTAAATTAAGCTCATAAGAATAGAAACATATTTAATGAGAGCAGTTTTAACTAATATATAAACTATATTGAATTTTTTTTCTTTCATATGGACTTCTTAAAAGTGGCAGTTTTATGATATTTTGCTTTTAGTGAACCCTAAGTAGTTGTCTTCCACTTCTAGAGTGTGATGAATATAGCTGTGTCCTGAAGTATGCCTAAGTGTACCTAAGTATGCTCTAAGAGGATATGACAAGCTCTAAATATTCAATAAGCATCTTCATTATAAAACTCTACAAGGAAAAAAAGATGTTAAGACAACAATGCAGAGATTATAAAGCCAAGTGTTTACAAGTAAAGACACTCCAGTGTGCAGCAGGATTTATCCCCCTCTCAGCTGTTAGCCATTTATCAAGCAATTGAGTAGTCACCTTTTCTAACTGTCAGTAGTGATGTTATGATCTATTGCTTTAGCAATCTCTGGCAATTAAAATAATTAGTAATAAATGAAACACAGTTCAGTCATGTACACTGCTAATATTAATTCTAGAAATTTAGCCAATTGTTCRACTAAAGTGATAGTGGTTTTGCACCTGAATTAGGTACCACTTTAACCACAAGAGAGAAAATAGGTTCAATTAATGAGTATTTAGTAATTAGGAGACTATCCTGWTTCATGAATAACATCTGAATGTGGATTTGAGGCTTTGCACCAAGAGCAAGAAAACACACCAGGAAAAAAACCTGCTCACCAAGTGTTTGTTTCTAGCAACTAATGAAAGATCAGTGTTATGTTCAGGACATTGAGAGTGTTCAAAATTCTTATAAATATGGCCTTTTAATATTTAGTCTCTAAATTTGACTATTRGATAACCTTTTCATCTTCAGAAGCATTAAATCATTTGGAGCTCCCTTGCCAGGATCTGGCACTAAAATTCTTCAGAAACAGTAAATGTGGCAATAATCATTACTGTAACCTCATGAATAAAATACTATAAGTACAAGAGAAAATAGGATTCCCAAGTTACCTTCTGGCTACTCAGATACTGTGAGCATCTTGAAAAGATTTTAATCCAGTAATCTGATCTCCAGCCCAGGTGGGCTAAGCSCTGGGGAAGGAATCTAGTTGGGACATATTTCGGATTAGGTTGTTAAACAAGAGATGCTAGAGGTGGCCTGAAGTTGTGTTTTTTGTTCTTTAAATCCTGTTTCTTCACTCCTCGCATACTTGGCAATAATGGAAGTATTGGGACTTCTCCTTTCTGCTGATATGTTTCTCATGTTTTAGTTATATGACTGATGTCCCTACTCTGAAAATTCTTGATCATAAGACAAAGAAGATATGGACAAGTAATCAATTTCTTCTTCATGACCCTGTGTGGTTAATGACAGCAACTTTAAGTGTTGCGTGTAAATAAATGTGCAGAAGTAAGTGGAAAGTTTTGGATTTTCATAGGTAAAAATATGGAAATAACTTAGTCTGAAAAGCAAAGAAACAGGGTTTATTTTGTAACAAATGTGATAAAAGAAATTATTTAGACTGGGAGAGGGTGWTTTCTAATGAAGCCTCATTAGCAGTGTATTATATAGCCACACTGAGATTGACGATCCAGTCCTGYGAGAGACTGAGCGGTGATAATTAATCTGCATTTTCTCTGGCTCAGGCCAATTGTTTTCTTAGGTGATAATTAATGAAAGATCTATTTAGGAATCATGAGCTTTTAATAYAACAATGAGTAGATATTCCACCTTAGGGTGTAGCACAGATGACTAAAAGTAATTTGCTTTAACAGAGAGCACCTAGTCTCAATAAAAACATTTCAAACAGAATCACATTTTAGCCTATGCATTTAGAGAGCTCTTTACACTTTCATAGGATGCCAGATAAGTACAACGTTTCCAGTGACATCAATCAGCTTTGGATTAGGACTATTGGATCAGCAGTTATTCTCTTTATCTGGGTTTGGGGCATGAAATGATGGTTGAACATAGCACAACATTTTAATTACTTAAAAGCTCAATGCATGCTTAACATTAGTCACAAAATTTACATGGGATTTTTTTTGTTTGTTCGCGACAGGATCATTTCCTGCAGCATAGTTTTCTTAGTCTCTTGGAATATACTAATGCTATCCAGTTAATTTTTGTCATTAAACCCTGAAGCATTTACTGAAAGGAAAAAATTATAATTCTATCCCTTACACAGAATTGAAAATTTGCAAACATAAGATTAGGTAGAACACATTAGCATGTGCACAAGTACTTAATTACATTAGTGATGCAAATGTTTTGCAATAYTGTGGTTTTGTAAACAAAATAATCTTGTTATTATAGAGAATTTGCAATGTGAAGGAGGCTCAGAGGCTATGAGAACTGAAACGCTACGATATTTAGTGTCTGAAACAAAGGTTTCTTTAAAATCCATTGAATCCCCAAAACAATATTAAAAAAAAAAATCACTGTTTATTTTTACRCAGTACATTTTGTAAAAAATCTATTTTATTATATTTTTTTTCTGTATGGATTACTTCAACTTCAGTTGAATAATTACTTCAACAGTAATATATTCAGCTGTAGCAATTTTTTCCCTGCTAAGCTTCAGGATATTCTAAATCCCCAACAATCAAAGCCACGTGCGAATAGAGGAATAATTTCACACCTTTAACACTACAACAAAGGATATGTATTCATACATTTACTTTGAAAAATATTAGAAAGTATATTATGGGGCATGAATTATATTCCAATGAATAGGTACGATTTTTTGGAAATAGAGGATCATTTCACATTTACACCTAGTAGATTATAGTCTGCATCTTGGAAATTGATGCCTATCTGTCTAAAATAKTAACATAATTTTCTATTAATCTAAAGGTGTTTACTAAGCTTCTGATCTTAACATTAAAGCATTGATTAGAATTTGTTATTAATGATAACAATATTTTTTCCCTTTCTTTGGCCATATTTCTTGAAAATCTCCATGTTTTCATTGAGTTCCATGGGAATTGGAGTTGAACAAAGGTAACAGATTTTACTGGAAAATAATTTTATTACTCAAATACAAGTAATTTTGCTTAATTATCAAATAAGAGAATCTGAATGTAATTCTTCTTTGATGACCTTTAAAGCTCAGCATGGTTTGTTGCCAGAGGCATCCATCCCAGTTTCACAGCTATCAATACCCTTTTGCCAGGGCACAGCGAGGGCCGGCTGCTCCCTGAGGCACAGGGAGCCAGGAGCAAGTCATGATGTSAGAGACATTTGTGCTGTGGAACACATAAGACTATGGGGAAAATTATTTAAAATTAGTTAGGTTGCAAAAACACATTCATGGAATTTKGGATGCTTCAAGATTCTTTAGCGGCTTCTGTTAGCCTCATTCCCCTTCCCTGTTTGGCCAAGTTGTGCATGGAAAAAAAGACAAAGTACATTGTAAAAATAATGTAAAATTGATTAAGCCAGCATTGGCTTTTTATGTAAAGAAGCAGAAAATGCACATTCAGCACTTCTTAAACATGAAACAGTGATTTTGAAAACTAACCCTCCATTGTTTACAGAACTTGAAGCATTATTTTTTAGTTTTCTAAAAGGAAAGACTTCAAAGCACTGCAGAATCCTATTTTTCCTCATTTGGCTGCGAGCTTGAAAGCTATGACCCTTTTGGGCTGAGTTTCAGCATTTCAACCATATGCCAAGGGAAAGTTAGTATTTCACTGTACTTTTGCAAGAAATATGTTAGGATGCTCAGAACCTTCATTTGCACCTCTTGTCACTTTAAATCTAAAAAACCCAGAATTTTTTCTGAAAGGATAACAAGCCTGGGTTTGTGTCTAGAAATGCTGTGCAGCTTCCAGCAGTTCATGGCATCTCTGGTATAGCGTATCATGAGGGGACCACTTCTGGAACATTTATTGGGAGCATAGCTTAAAGTTTCACGATGAATCCAGCCATTGCATTGCAGGACAAACCCTGATTTTAACCATGTTCAGGAAATAAAGAAATAAACCCAGCTAAAGATTAATGTTATTTCAAAGCAATCCCCTGTTTTTTTTTTTCCCAGGTATTTTCTCTTTGCTTTCTTGGCATTTTCATGTTGCGTCAAAGGAGGTAGAAGATATAAAAAAGCCATAAAACATTTTATAAAAATAAAATAAAATATAAAATATATAATAAAAAAATATATAAATATAAAAAATAACCTAAGCTGCTCTTAATCCAAGTTTCCTTATATGTTTCCATAMCTGTAGCTGTAGATACACCTACATCTATATCATCTATACCTATATATTGACATACATATATGGACACATGCAGTGCCAGATTCTCTGCAGATGAAAACAACAGTTACACCAACCTGATTTGTCACAGGATAAGTATGTGTCTGGTAAGGACATGACCATGTATATGTATATACATGAAATATACATATCAGTATAAATGATAAAACTTAAACAATACTCTTCTATTTCTGTATTAAAATGTAAATATGAATGTGCATCTGTATMTATATGCTGACATATATAAATATGTATGCAAACAAATATTCAAGAGACCGCTTTGCAGCTATCTGTCCATTTATCTATGTAATTTCAAACAATCCTGTAATACTGTGATGCTTTACTACCATGACACTCATTTCATATTCCATCAGTCCCTCTGAAAATGATGAAGTGAGATCATTTACCCCACTCTTGTTAATAGGCTGGGCTTTTTATTCTTGCTAGAACAAAATGAGAGAATAGATTGGCAAACTCATATCCATTACAACAACAGATGTACTGCAGTGATATTAGTCAGATCATGTTTAATATTTGTGCTAATAAAGAAAAATATTCTGTCRTTTGACAAAGTCTGAGATGAGAAAAGTTGGTGTATTTTCTTTCTGTTCTGCAAAGGCTTAGGTTCTGACTGAAAGTAAGCCTGACCTCCAAATTTCATATTATTTTGTGAATGCTGCAAAGTTCAAGAATGCTTAGGCACATATGGCCTTTTCTGGTACTTGTGTAAGTMTGAAGATACCTACCTATAGCATAAGGTTGAAATTAATGACACTTTGCAGGCATCCAAATACTTCAAATTCCTCTGCAAAGTCTTCAAAATCTTCTGTAATTAATACTTACAACAATCTGGAGAAGTAGTCATGGGAGATAAAAGAATTTTTTCACATGGATTGAAATGCAGCTGTCCTTGGACTGGCATGCAGCAGCTGTTTAACAGGAGGTGGAAGCACAGATTAAGGCTGCAGATGAGCTAAAATCAAGASGAAATTTCTGTAATAAAAGAATAGAATTGAAGGTTAGTTGAAGGTGGACATTAGGTCGAATCCTTGGTTGACTGTATTATGATTTCATATGCGAGGCTTATGATAACTGTATTTTGTTGTAGAATCATTAGATAAGTAGATGACTAATAGATGCCATCTATGTACTTAGATGGACATATAGTTAATTAGATTAATCACATGCAAATGAGATTTTATTTTGATAAAAATTGTGCACTCAGTAGGTAGTCCTGATCTCCCTAATGTGAGAAAAGGATCACAAATCAGAAKAAATCTATTCCACTGGTTTTGCAAAAGTCTCTTAAGGATACATGGAGGACCAGAATCAGTATGTATTTAAAATAAAGCTCTCAACTTAGTGCTCAAATAATAAGATGTCAATTAAAAAAATAAGGAAATTTTCTTTCAAAAGATCACTATTGATAGAGGTATATTTAACATTTTGGAGGCCTTGTTTGCCGTAGTGACTGGAGGTCTTTGGGCAGGTAAATGTGTTCACAGAGCAGTTCTCCGTAATAYGCAGTTTGGAATGATGAGCATGTGTGTTGGATTTATCAGAATCATCTCTCTATATAGAATAATCCCTTTCCAGAGTTTCTGGCAGTGAAAGATGGCTCGTCATTATGAAAAGACAGTTAAGAACCACAGTTTTTTCTGTATTAGATACCTTCTTCCCACAGCACTGGGGAACCTTTGGAGGTTTACAAGAGRTCCAGGCCCATAGTCTGCATCTTTGGATGACTCTGTCTAGCAGGTGGCTTTGTTAAAGCATCCACTGTAGTTSACTTTCATTAGTGCCATATTAAAGACTTAGAAGCTGAAACAAACTCCATAMCTCTCCATTTTCTGCTGTTGCAGTTCATAAAATATTAACATATTAAATATAATTTCTTCAAATGACTTGTGATACAGGGAGTCAGTGMTACTCCCCTGGGTTAGTTTCTTTGTTTAAAGAGATGCTGCTGCAGAGCTTTAGTGGCAACAGTATTTTGACAAACTGCTATAAAACAAGAAAAAGTCCTACTTTCCAGTATTAATCCATCAGGAAGSTGTTAGGGATTCATCTTGTCTGAAATATTCATAGGCAGCAAAATGTCCTGAATGCCCTACAGAATTTGTGCAGAGTCAGACAGGTGATTGATAGTGAAGTTCTGTCCTGAGTCACTCACAGTATGTAACTCTATTTGTCTTGCCAAACACTAAAGAGCAACCAGCCCATAAAATGTAAAGGGGCTCATATTTTCCCCAATTTAAGAAAGAACCTGGTATCTCCRCTTCACTGGCTGTCACTGAAACTAATTAAATCAAAGGGGAGAGGCACAGTGTTCCTAGCAGAGAACACAGAGGATGAATTAGGCAGGTGTCATTTATTGGGTTGTATGTATTTGTGTATATGATTTTCAGAACAATTCTCCACAATTTTGTATTGTAAACAGCTGAATTACAGCTGAATTGTTGAACTTTTGCCYCATTTCACCAAACCAAGAAATTAATTAAATACCAGTGAAAGTCCTCACTGGCTTCCAGAATTCCTCAAGAAAGCATTCCTCAAGCTTCCTTCACAGCATTCCTCAAGAAAGTGGACTAGGTAACACGTTGCTTTCCCTAGTAATTTAACAAGGTGCCCAGTGACCCAGTGGTTTGTGCTGGATACTACTGGGTATAGTCCACAGTAGTGAAAAGATGTTTCCTGACTCTGGTTAGAAGTCTGCATGTCATGGATGAAATYTGGGAGATCCAGAGCTCAAATTGATTGAAACTGGTGACCTTTTTCAGTAGGAACATTATGCATCTCTTCATTAAAAATGTGTTCCACATTTTCTAAACATGGGTGCTGTAGGATATGAGGAGGGAMATATACGTCCTCATGACCTTGTTTTCATACCAGCTATATAAATTCAGCTATTTCACCTCATCTGAGGGCAACAGATTCTGTGAAAGCCTSTAGGATTTCCTATCTTGCTCTTAGGAGTTGTCATCTTCTGTTTTCTACTTCACACTATAGCCATGTAGTGCAAGTGCCACCTCGTTTCTTGGAGACTAAAAATGCCACCATACAGATACAGAGCAGGTATTAAAAAAATGCTTACACTTGAAAACTGATCATGTAAAAAAGATAAATTGAGCTGTATATTCAGTTTTGGTGGAAAAAAAGGAAAAATAGAGAAAAAAACAACAGGAGCAACATGGGGTTTATTCACCCTTTACAGAGGTCAGATTAGAGGCAGGAAGGAAAAGGGGAAGAATTAAGGCCAGAGGGCTGCAGAACAACACAGAATACAACTGTATCCATAAACCAACTATTTTTCACTCAGTAGCATCTTTCTGTTGTTCCACAATATTCCTTTATTGAATAATAACCTGTTTTTTACAAAAAAAAAAAATTGACTTAGCTTTTTTTCCCCCATTTGATTTCTTTTACCTGTTGAATGCGTGGAGAAGAGTGTGAGGCTTTCTAATTTTATATAGAACAATTCTATCTGATGGTGAAATTATGCATAGCACAAAATRGCTCACAGAATTACCCCAAATTACAGACCAATTCACCCTCCCAAATGTAATTGAGATGAACTGACAAATATACTATAAATTCAGAAGCATGTCCACATGTGAGCCTCTTTTGTTACATCCTTATTCCTGTAAGCCTTATTGAAATCAGTAATGCAAACATCCTCTTCCAATCAGCAGAGACAACTGAAAAAAATACAAAACCAATAAACTGAAGAAGAAGGTTTAATGCCTTCTGGCAAGATATTAATGGCACTGATTGCACTCATGTCACAATAAAGAATCAGAGGCCAGATTCTTAGCTGACATAAGTGGTGTCAGCAGAACTGTGTTGCTTTAATACCCCATGTGAAGATCACACTCTTTTCAGAGAAAGCCATGTTGCATCCTTAGTTCRAATCCTTAGTTCTATATCTAAATAGGTAGAAATATGGGGGAAGAGCAGAAAAACATGTTACTTAATAGGTCTGTGTCTGAGCAGATGAAGGGTTTATTGTCTGCTCTAAACTGGTCTGTAGTTAAATAGGAGGATACCTGTGGAAGGTGCAGTTGGCCAAAAATTACTCAGCTGCATCTCTGCCTAAAATTTGAAAATAGGAAGAGGGATAAAACTCGCACTAGGCATTGCCTGGATTCTGGGTGCCTCATGAAGCCCATATAACCTTTGCTCTGTGATCAGGCTGATGGATGAAACTGGTTTATTCCTGTGTGACTGGTACCACAGTGTGAGAAGGTCAACAGAGAGATCCAGGCTGTGATTTCTGTCCTCTGGGGAAGTGTAAAAGGAAGCAGAATAAATGCTTTCTGAAGCCGTTTTTGTGGGCAAAACTGAATGGCAAAAAGGTTAATTATGTACACTGTCTGCCAACAGTGTAAGAACAGCATGTGTTCAGGATGGGAGTCAGATTCCTGCTGAGGAATATGATCAAGATAAAACAAATGCCAAGAGACTGATAGAACAAAGCAAACGACAACACTTGCCTAGCTTGGTAAAGCAGATGGAGCAGAAACTCTAATAAGGTAAGGTCATTCTACAAATGGAGGCAGGACTATCAAAAATAAAAAAGCTTGACAAAGGACAAAAATATAATTATCACATGAATAGAACACACATTTACACAGAATACTGTAGTAGATAGGTGGTGTGGTACTATGGCAAGTGCTGTAAATTAAGAGCTCAGTAAGGGTGAATTACCATTGGTTGAGCTCTGTGTTGAGAAACCCAATTTTGACAAATTCCAAGAGGCGTCAGAGATGTTCAAACAAAAAAGCTTCTGGTATCAATCCACTGAATTCCACTAAAGTATTAAACACACAAAGGGAGAAGTCAAACAAACTCTCTACACATTGATTTCTATGTCTTTTGGAGGTCTGAATATCTTCAGAGGACTTTTCAAAAAGAAGTGGTTATATTCTCAGTTTTGAAAAAGGGAAGATAAAAGGAAGGAAGTGGGAAGGTGTTCCATTCCTGTTTATGCTCAATAACAGCCATTGTCTGAGGTCCTTTGACACTGAGTGGTTCATTCTAGAATGCCAATATGTCATATCACTGTAAAATTAATCTYAATTTCAGCAAATGTTCAAATTCAGTAGCTACTTGAGAACAATAAGTATAACCAGAATATGCACATATTATCATGTCATTTTCAGAAACAGGTAGTAAGGTTACATGTAGTAACTTGTGACATACAAAAAAAAATTAGAAACATGTAATAAAGTGATTAAATTGCCAGGGCTATGTATTTTTGGCTCAAAAAGAGCTTGCAAAAGCAAGGAAAAACACTTCTCTTTTGTTTGATGACTGTTTGTCAAATTATGAACAAGCCTAAATATATGATCATACTCCCCCTTTTCAATACTGAGATAATTTGCTATTAATTACTATTAATTACTTACAAAAATTGGTGAGGAAGGAAGTTTAAGCATGGATAAAGACCTAGAATTCTTCTCATTCTGTGCCAGTGGAGAATTATTGCTCGATTTAAATACTAAAAAAGGTACTATTTCAATAATGTCAGGCCAGGTATTTGATATGAACAGGACTTGGCCATTTTACTWAGGAAAAGAAGTGCAGACAAGCACATGGGAAAAAAAAGGGACTTGATTTTTTTGTTTGCTTAGTCAATATGGGAAGACAAAGTTCTTATATGCAGTGATAAGATATCTATGCAAATCCACACATAGCCAAAAAAGCAGAATCCCACTTAGCTGGAATATTGAAGAGTATAGATATGTGACTTTAGACAGGATCTTCTGATGGTAATTGGATCCATTGTCCATTGAAGAGTAGGATGGAGAACAGGACAGTATCTAAAAGCAGTGAATGTGAATGACCTACAATAAGAAAGGTCAGGCTGAAGAAGGAGTGGGCTGCAGCAAATGCCCAGATTCCTATGGGGAGTCTTCTCTAGCAAGGGACCTTCCCTTGAGACAGGACATGAGTGTGAGGGTAGCGACCAAACGCAGAAGAGTTGATCTTAGCAAAAATCTAGCCAGTGCCTTAATTATTGTTAACTGGTTAGCAAAATATCCATGATGTTTTATCCTCAGATGTTATTTCTAAGCATTTTTTTGGTACAGTCTAATCAACTGACACTGATGTGTGTATCCTTGAGTAATATTCTGCCTCTGTTCTATCACCATAACCATCATCATACCTATTCCCTGCCTCWGTTACAATACTTCTTTCACTGCAGATGTACAAATCACACATCTRCCTTTGTAGACCTTATTGTCCCATATATTTAGAAAGAAAATGTAATCTCTCATTCCTCTTTTTGAACAGCTTCTTCTCTATTTTGCTGATGGCTGATACAGAACAAAGATTCCCTTCTCACAGAGCTTATTTTTTTTGCTTACCACATTATCCACAGCTTCCCTGTTTTTCACCTTTGGTATTTTAAAATGCAGAAACTGAACTGGGTTTGATACATTTCATTTCATCTGAGGGRAAAAAAAGAATAGAAGGTTGAAAGTTTAAAGACAGACAAAGGGTTATGGGAATCTATGGCTTCTCTTGCAGCTTTGTCTTTTGTAAGATTTTCCTCCAAAATTGTGAGCTGTTCATTCAGTAAAATGTATAGCAGAAAAAAATACTGGATAGCCTCTTTTTGCTACATTTAAGAAATATTATAAACTCTACAATGTGCTATCATTTTATAAACTATGTAGAGGACTATTTTGACTGCTTTGATATTTGACAAATCAATGTGTTTATAACACTATGTATACAAATGGGTTACAGAGTATTTTGTGAAAAAAGAAATACACTCACTTGCCAGATACAGTGTCTTCTTCTCCCATTTAAAAGCTRCTGTTTTTCTTAACCCTGTGGAGCTATTTACTTTGAAATTGTAACAAATAGAAATAAAACTTTTTCTTCTGATAACTTGAGTTTTGTGTTTGGTATCTGACAAGTCCCTTTCCAACAGTTTTTCTTGATGTTATGTTGCCTTCAAATACAGAGAATGTTACAGTTTTGGTCTGACTTACAAGAGTTTAGGAATGTGTTTTCCCTTCCTTCCCAGGGGGCATTGTTAACGTTTAGCAACTCTATTGTCTGGTGCAGCAGMAGGAAGCTTACCACTTTGATGTGGATTCCTATTAAAGCAGTGCAGAGTATTAAACTACTGATCCAGAGCTGCTGAGAGTTGAAAACAAACAGTGCTGTTTCAGAGAACATTCCTGTATTCAGCTTCAGGCAAAAAATACCCAAAACACCAACACTTAGCCAAAGCATAAAGTAGTAGTGTTAAATTTTACATTTTGATGGGTAACTTAAAAGTTAGTGATATGTATGGCAGCATTACTGAGTACATATTATCCTTATAATAAAACTGGGAGTCACCTGGTGAAAAGATCTTATTTTCTTAAATTTCACCTAAATTATCTGTTTCAGTTTAAATTTGAAAGAGAAAGATGAGTTAATCTGAGCTACAATAAAACTTTGGTTTAAKACTTAATTGATAGTGGGAGCCATCAGACATTTCATTTTGTATGTAATTAATCTTTTTCTACTGAAATTGTTTTAGGAAATCACATTTCACAATTTTCCGCTTGTCTTTGGCAGCTGAATCCAAATTCTCTGGGATGAAACTGGTTGCTCTAGTTACTCTCAAGTGTGGATGAAAAGTTAAATCACACCCAGTTACCACCTACTTTGGCACAATTGTATATGAAGATAAAAACAGAATTAGCATAACTACAATCTAGGAATTAAATTAATTATTTGTTTAAAGATACATCTTGGCACAATCATGTTATTATGCATTGCTTGGACTTGGTAGTAGGCTTAAATTCTGAAGATACTGCAGCCAGAAAACTCCCCAGCTATACAAATTTCTATGTAGAGTGTAGGAACCTGCTTCTAAAATCCTTCACTGGAAAGATGCAGTTGTAAGATATGAAACCTGGCTGAACAGAGTCAGGTCTGGGAAGACCAGGCACTAGTGGGGTACCACAGCGATTGGTTCTGTGTGACATCTTCATCAGTGACGTGGAGCATGGGACAGCATGAACCCTCAGCAAGTTAGTATATAAAACAAATCTGGGATGAGTGTATGWTACAGCAGAGAGTTGTGYTGYGRTCTGGAGGRACYTCAACAGGCTGGAGAACTGRGCTGACAGGAATGTTTTGAAGTTCAGCAGAGAGAAATGCAAATTTCTGCATCTGTGTAAGAAAGTGTACCACTGTGTGTTGGAGCCACCAGCTCAAAAGCAGCTCTGCAGAGAAGGAATTTGGGATCATGGTGGACARCAAGCTGTCTGTGAGCCAGCACTGCATAGTCATGGCAAAGAAAACCAGCAGCATCCTGAACTGCATTAGTAGGAGTGTTGCCAGCTGATCAGTGGAGGCAATCCTTCCCTTCTACTCAGCACTGGTGAGGAAGCATGCCAAGCTCTGGTTCTGGTCTCCTTGGTACAWGACAGACATGGATATGCTGGAGAGAATATGGAGTGCCATAAAGATGATGACAGGACTGGAGCATCTCTACTGTGAGGAAAAGCTGAGGAAGCTGGAACTGTTTAKCCTAGAGAAGGGAAGGCTCAAGGATATTATCAATGCACAAAATAACTGATACAAGACAATGTAGAAGAGAAAGTCATGTTCTTCTCAGTGACAGGACAAGAAGCAATGGACAAAATTAAGAAACATGAAATTCCATCTGAACACAAGGAATGAGTGGGTCTTCTCAAACACTGGAGCAGTTTGCCCAGACACAATGAGGAGACTGTCAGAAGTTGTCTGGACATGGTTCTGGGCTACCTTCTCTACTTTGCTTAGGCAGGGGGGTTGAATTAAATGACCTCAAGAGGTCCATTCAATCCTAAAAGGTTCTCTGTGATTCCTTGTGATTTGATGGCATATTAAGGATTTTGCATTGCACCATTCATTCACAGCTTTGGAKTAATAACATTTCCTTCAAACCTCAATTTTATGTTAGTATTTCTGGACACCTTTCTTCATACTCTTGGTTGACATACCAAGGTTTTACCAGACAATTCAAAGGAACTCATTGATAGAAACCAAAGACAAAGCCAACACTAGATCTCTGAAACCATGTTTCATACCAGAGACAACAGACATTAGTTTTCTGAATGAAGATACCTCAGAACTGAGCTAGTGCTGGCTTATGCCCCTAGTCATAGGTGTGAAYAAGCTGCAGATATGATATTTCTGGCTGGGAAAGCAACAATTGARATTAACATTAGAGATCATATCCCATATTTTGGCTGCTTAATCTCATACACATCTGTCASGATGGCAGTATGCCTGTTAGCAGTGCTGTATGCCAATTTTTGAGTCTGGGACAAACTGGAGATACATTTAGGTGGGCAGCTTGAGCATGACAGGAAAATATAATCTTCTGCAGGGGTCATTGCTTGGGTGACATTATGAAGATATCAATGCCTGCCTCTTGGGATTTTTACTTACTGATATAAATGCCAAAGATGGCAAGTAGTCAAAACTAATAAAGGAGCAGTAGGAAGGACTGTTTGCATTTTGTGGACAATGTGAAACATTCTACAAGAGTGCAAGAAATGCAAAAGGCAAGATTTGGGGTCCAGGAGTATTCATAATATCTTCTTCAGAAGCTAAATGCACAGGCTATGCTTTTACGAAAGGAATTCAGTACATGATTTCAGCTTCATGTATTCCACACCATCTCCCAATGCCATTTTGTGCAGCTGAGAAGTTAGGCTGCAGTGAAATGAGTGATATCAAGCTTTGATTGTTAAAACAATATTTTGCTGGTAAACTTTTTTTTTTTAATCTCTTTATACAGAAAAATTTCAATCCTCTCATAAACTGCTTGCTATCAATACTATTCATGTAGTGTGGAGTATCCTTTAAATTAGGGAGTTGTGCTTTTGCTTCTTGATATCAGCTCTACTACACGAAGGAAATTATGCTCYTAAGATGTTTTACTAGAGATGAATTTGAAGTTTGGCATGAGTTTAAGTGTTTTGTTGAACTGAACACTGTGAGTATAATCTTCATAAATTGCTTGCATTAATCAAAAAGTGCTAATTAGTAGCTAAGCTTCATTTTTGGAAAAGACTGCATTTATTTATTAAGTTAAATAAAAAAACCTCTTCCCTCTGAGAGGCCCATGTAAAGAGGATGGCAGATCACAGCCCAAATATTGAGGGGAACTAAAAGCTTMTTAATAATAGTTTCTAAMAAGTAGATCTCACTAGGAGGAGGTGGAGCTGCCTAATGCTCCATTAYGTGTTGAGTGTTGGATATCTGTGGAGAAGCAGGAAAAAACAGCCTTTGAACCAGCAGCATAAATGTTGAACTTTGCTGAGCATTGTTTCTTCCTTTTTTTTTTCCTTTTTTGCACTATGGGGCTGTAGCTGAGTGTCTCAGTCCTTGTGCATCCTGATTAAATGGATCATTTCCATCAGAGCCATTGGTCAAAACCTGTTGTCTGGGACCACTGGAAAGAMCAGACTTTATTTTACTTGGGTCTGTGTGCATGCAAGCTCCATGGAAGCAGCTATCATCATGTTCTGCAAGGCTTAGACAATGGTATACATGTCTGCTGCTCTTCTGTGCACAAAACACAAAGCATTCATGGAGCTAGAGGAAAAATAAGAAAGCACTAGAGGTGCTTCCAGTGTTTGAATGGATTTGCATCAAAAAGCTAAAGGTAGATCACTGACTTGAACTGTAACCATGGAAATGCCTACTAGTTTTTAAATTAAAAAAAAAGGTAAAAAAAAAAAGAAAAAGGATTTCTCTTTTAGGAAAATTGCTGCAGTGACTATCTACTGGAACTAAGCCATCTTTCTCTCCTGTGCATGTATGTACTTGTGTATTCTCCATACATGGTGCAAGAGCAGCTTGCGTACACAGTCTCTGAGCCCTTGTTTAGTTGAGCCCTTGTTGGTGTGGCTGACTTCCACAGCGATCACTGATGAAGAACAGGCGCACAGATACTTTCATGTGTGAATGGTGACATGATATAGTTGTGCCAGCAACATGGGATTTCAGCTGAGTCGTGGGTTAAGTCCTACTTTGTCAGTAATCTCAGCCTCCCCATCCTCATTTACATYGATTCAAGTAGTTGCAGCTTCACTCTGATTGATGAGTTTTGTCAGGAGACATCTGGAAATTAGAGAGAGGCTGCAGTACTGTAATAAGGATTCAGGTATTGTCATGAGAGACACCTTCAGCCCACCCCAGGAACACTGTGCCTGAAGAAGAATGAAAAATTATGTAATTTTCATTGCAAGAGGAGGTACCTGTTTGCTTGTCCACCTCCGTGCAGGTTGCTCTTACATTGTCCTGGTGAACAGCAAGACACATTCTTCATATATCCAATACTTGAATTCTCACACCCACCCTCTCTATCCTCCAGTGCAAAAATACTCCTATTCTCCTTCTAAAGATATGAAAGCTGCCTTTCACACTGGAAAGCAAAATTTTCAGTAAGGATTTTATTTTTGCRCAATTTTATCTCTGCAGGGAGTCCAGCATTTATGATCTAAACTGAGCAGTCCACTGATACCAGTACTGATCTTCTAGAAATATTTGTAATGAAATGAGTGGAGAGAGAAATAGAATTCCTGTCTGGATTTTTCATGACATTGCCACTCAAACAATTATTGAAATGTTCAACTTGAGACTTACCAAGAGATTTATCAGGAAAAAATCTCCCAGAAATTTTATGAGATCTTTATTCTCCCTGCCAGAATATGAATATTGAGTACATAAAAGTAATCTTCTGCCTGTAGTTTTAGGTAACTTTTTTTTGTCTTTTATAACTCTTTGAAATGCAAATTTACTTCCTATGATCAAACTTCTACTGTCTTTGATAGCAGTTTTCCCAAAAWAAAACTGTATTTCCCCACTGATCTTGACCAACACAAATTTTCATTAGAAGTTGAGGGTGATCTTTAATATAAAAAAAAACTTAAGAAGGACAGTGTTTGAACAGATGATATCTGAAACAGTTTTATGAATAGCAAACTGAATCACTTGAAAAACAAAGAATAATATTTCAAAACCAATGATGATAAAGGAGATAGTGTTTTAATCATGGGGTTAAAATTTATTTGTTTTATTTATGCTCTTTTAAGATCATGCAGTTCAGTTAAAACATTTTAAACAGCRATATAGCAATAATTTAACAATGCAAATATGTTGGGGTTTTTTATGTTTTTATCATAAATACTGATTTTTTTTTTCTTTACATCAGTAACTGACCCCTTTCTGGTTTATTTAGTGCAGCTTTCTGCTTGGTGTCTTTAGAGTTTTAAAATACTGTAAAATTTAAGTGAGACTGGGTGAGCCTTCAGTTGTTATATATGTCAGTGGCACAAACAAAACAAAAATTAAAAAATCAAACCACATTTCCAAAGGAATGCAGGAGAGCTTTCTGTGGCAGTTGGCAGATACATAAAGGCATTATTTTGCAGATATTATTGTTGATAGGTTTGATATACAGCATGGTTTGTCTGAGCCAATGGGATATTGTCCTCTTAACAAATCTCATCATGCCAGCAGTGTTGCTTCTATAGGATGGCTTATCAGCTCCAACCAGAGTCTGCTACACTTGCACTTGCCTTCATAGCCTGAGAGGAAAATAAATTGTTCCCAAGCAGTTAATAAGAAAGAATTATTGTGAGTGAGATGCATGACATTATGAGGAAGCATGGTGTTTTACTGACTAAATGTTTCTTTGCAACCAGCCCTATCTTCCCTCACTTGGCAACATTCCCTCTTCTCTCTCCCTCTCTCCTAACAAAAAACCCAAACCAAAACAAAAAACCCAACAAAAAAAACGAACAAAAAACCACCTCAGGTTTAGTGTAAATGAAATGAACATTTCATTTTTGGAACAGAGGCTCTTTAAATACTRCTACTGATGTGCCATTCTATTTCAAGAAGTGCACTTATGACATCTCTCCTCTGCATTTTAATAYAGACATTGGAGCGAGCTGGAGAAATATTCCAATACTGCCACTGTTATGGCAACATGCATCTTCATTTTTGCTATCTATGCAGCTAAAAATGAACATATACAAATATATTACATAGTGTGCAAATATTAYRTCTGAATACAACTCTCTTTTTTTCTATGTGTTAGTAGAGCCACTCCTGGAAMATTAAGGATTTATAATAATGAATGTAAGCAGTTTATGGGCCAAATGTTTCTTACCTTACACATGTAATGGGGCCACACAGGTAATGAGTGTCACAATGAGTGACACGATGTTTTAGTGAATTCTTCACAACCATTGTCTAGGAATCAAAAACAAGAGGTGTTTGTTAAASTGTAAGTTTATATGGAGGCTGATAAATACCAAAGGAAATGTAGGGATGTTGTTGTACAGCTTTATAGTCTTGTATTGCGCTATATACCCAATGTCTTGCTTAGCCAAGCAATTAAGCAGCTTTTTAGCTTTATACCCCTGGTCAWATTCCATTTTGGGTAAGGAGAAACTTAACTTTGACTTWATAGAGARCACATATGGAAATCAGTTGTCATATTTTTAATTTCAKTTATAYAATTCTGATTGTTCACAATTCAGCCATCTGCCATTTCTTATCCCAGTGCTGGCTGTCATGCAGGGTGTCTCAGAAAGAACAGACAATTCTTATGCAGAAACCACCATCTGAGGGRATTGTTCAATATTTTATTGCTTAGAAATGGAAAGTGACTGTGAAGATCAAAGTACAAGAGAAAAACACTGATAAATACAGCACTATTACAACTCCTAAATGTTCTGGACTTCCTTAGTACRTGTATTCTTGGACCTCAAACATTTTCAGATATTACTTAAACCTTTTGACATGTTTGCAGAGTTATTTAGGTTTATATGTWGATAAAGTTAGAGGCAAAATTGATCACCTGTCATAGGCAATTGCCTGGGGTAACAGGGGACTGACTGAGAAAGTACCATATAGTTGTGCATATTTTTGACTGTGTGAGACCACRCAATTAGTTTTTAAGTTACCTGGAAATTGAACTTTTACCCTTCCTGGCAGTATTCCACCTCCTTTATCCTGGCTTTTGTTGTGTTTAGATTTAGAGTTTGTCAAAGTCCTGATGGAAATTGCAAAGACTGTGAATTTAAACTGATTTAATTGTTTTAATGCAAATCTGTGGAGAATTTCTTGGGGTTTTTTTCATTCAAAATTGATTTTGTTAAGTCAATATGAAAAATTTCAATCTTAGGACAAGTATAATTTTGCCACAATATTTTGCTAACCTATAGGCAAGTTTTGGAACTTCTTTCAAATTCATCTCAACGAAAGCTTTCCCTGACATAAATTTAACAGTACAAGAAGATTCAGGCCCCTTTTCCAGTGAAGCATCTCATACATGTATAGGATGCTTATGTATAATATTGAAGCATTGCTCAAGTTCACATACTTTTCTAAGGACTCTAGTTGAATCTTATCTCTTCTCACTATATGTGAGGAAAGAAATTATTAGATGTCTGAGATTTGCAGAAGCAGTAATCACACAATGCATCAAATCTGCWTGTGTTGGTGAAAATAGTCACAACAAAATGTATTATGCAGAACAACCAGTTGATTTGATTAATTCCTACTTAAAATAAAAAAAAGAGTAGGAAGATTTATTTCTTTTTATTATTCTGCACTACTGAAGCAAGTAGGAAGAGAAGGGGATAAAGGATAAATTGAATTCAAATTGAGATTGAGACAAGCAACATTCATAAATTCATATCCATGCTGTTCTCCCAGAGCTTTACAACTAATTGCTTTGAATTTTTCTCTTKTTCTTATCTAGGCCATCCTCCATATGGCTCCATATGCCTGGGTTTTTTCACCTTGAATTAGTTCTTTGTGTTTTCTCCCCTCCTAAATATTGCCTTTTTWAAAACTGATATCTGAGAAACTTTTCTTTCTTTTGCTAATAAAGCACACTTCCTTCTGTTAATAAGGAAAAAAACAAAGTCTTTAGAACACCTTCTAAGTAAATTTTTTGGCTAAAATGCCTGCTCAGTTCTAATGTAGCAATTTGCAGTCCTAGTCAGTATATATCAGCATATCTCTAATGAATTCAGCTCCATGCTGATTCTTTAGCATTGCCATGTCCAGTTCAGAAGTTTGAAACAAAATGCACAGAGTAATTAGGACATCAATGTCTTTCTGAGACTATTTTCATGCAGAGAAACATCTGGGCCCCTAAAAGAGAGTCACAGGGTTAAAAGCAGGTGRGAAACAATATTCACTTTTTTACCATCTTGAAGCAGAGAAACATCCCCATAGGAAGTTTTAGAAAAAGAAAAAAAACCTAATTTCCYAAAATGGCTTAGAAGCAATCAACCTCAAACAGATAGAGACTTGTAAGTGAGAAAGAAGGAAGAGGAGAGGACAGACAGTGCTGTAAGAGGGCTTCAGCTCCARCCAGTGAGAGGAGCTGGGGAATGACTGTGGAGTCCCATGGTCTCTCTCTGTTTCCACATCCTTATTGCTGATGTGAGGGGGCATGTGCAGTATGTGTGCACGTGTGTGCTTGTGCCTGTGTGGGCAGACACTCATGGAACCTGGCTCACACACAAAGGGTGATAATCATACATARGGAAAATGGAAGTGAAAACAACTCATAAGGGACTCAATACAGTTCTTTYAGTCATATTTCAAGGCAAAAGGGCTTAACCTTCTGGTTAAGCTATATGATAATCCCTTGTCCTAGAGATTATTTAGCAGACTGTACTAATAGTATACCTGGTAGAAACTGCAATACTTGAAAACAGACTTTTTCTTTATATGTTAATCTTGACAGGAAGAATGTGATAATGTTACTTTGACATTCATGAGAATACAGTATTTTGTCTAATTAGGTTAATCCAAACTTCCCTGAGACAGAGAGATGCATTTTACCAAACAGAGGTTATGAATTCAAACCTTCATTTGAATGCTCAAGAACCAAATCCAAATAAAAAACCCCAGTTTAAGTCCCTTGCATGTTTAGACCTACTTTGTTGAAGTCTGAACTGAATYGTCTTATCTGTGCTTAGTGCAATGATAGTTAAGCCTAAAATTAAACATGTACAAARTTGTTTGGACATGTTAAACAGATAACATGTTTAGCTATGCAGGTGCAGCTGATGAAAGTATAATCCAGTGCAGTGAATCAGTATTTCAAGGTTATAGAGTTGTCCAGTAAGAGGCTAAACTGCAGGATGCATCCAGTGTGAGATGAGGACAGGTCTTTCCTCCATTCTCTGTTGGATGAGGGGATACTGTGAGAGATAAGTCTCAAAACTGATTCTAGCTTCCTGAAATCATAAGTTCTCATCAAAACACAGACCAATACATACATGGATACAATTAGGTAAATTTTTATCAGGCAGTACCAAGAAAAGTTTCACATCAAGAGCTAAAGGAAAGAAAATTACCTGGGTATTTCCTGAATACAGGTGCTAGCCTGTATAAGGGCTCAGATCTACTATATAAGTCCACTTAATAAGTCTACTATTTAATAGTACATAACCCTAAGTTCATGTCTTCCATTACAAGAAACTTGGGTCATGAAAAAATTACACTATGATTTAGAGCTTCAAGTCCAAGATCAACTTTTTCAAACTAAAATCTACCTTTCTAGCATGGAGTTCAAAAAAAAAAAAGAACTCTATGAATATTGCAAAACAAGTATACAAAACTGAATATATTTTTTCTGTTAAAGTAACATTAAAAACAATTTGACAAATGTATCAGAAACTTCCTTCCCAGTTCTTSAAAGTGGGTAGAGCAGCATAAAATATTAATACTACTCACCAGGTGATTGGCATTTCCCTACAAGGTTAAGGGAATGAAAAACAGGGAATTTGCCTTGTCTCATTTAGTACAGGGTTGGTCTAACCCTCTGACAAAAGTAACAAGTTCACTTTGCTGGTTCTAACACAATAGGAGATTCTACCCTGTTAAAACACATATATAACATCTTCAAAATATATCAGAATGTCAGCAGCCAGCTCTGGCATTCACTTTGTCAGTGTAGAGTAGGTATTCAAAGGTAAGTTTGTAGCTGAAGAACTGCTGGTTTTATGCTTGCTTTTTCTAAACCTGTAAATCTCAAAGTACCAGCTCATTTGCTGGATTTGGCACAAGGTTTAGCTGTGTTCACTTATTTTTCTTCTTACCAATGCACAACTCTGGTTCATGTACAGGCAATTGTCCATCTCATGTTTTGAAAAGGTTTAGATCCTGTGTGAAAAGAGTAGGTGGTTACCCARCTTAAGACTGTGTAATAACACGTTCTCTTTTATCTCCATAGGAAAATTCAGTCTACCCTACTTTCCAAATTAAAATGTATATTTCTACATACCTTTCCAGCCTACAAAGTATTCTGCTGCTGAGATAGGCACTGACACTAACCAAGCTAAGCCATAAGTCTATAGCACATGCAGGCTGAATTAACAAAACTGAGGAAAATCTAGTTTTGCCATTTCTCGATTTCTGAATTTTCGGTCAGAATATTCTTCCATGTTTCTTTTTTTTTTCATAGTAACATCCTTTTAGTCTGTAACAGTGATTGCACCTGTAGGTTGCCCTTGATAACAATGCCTGCTGTCCAACTGTGCAGTTGCACTGAGAATGACTGGATGCTTCTTTACCACAGCTACAAGTCTGGCCTCCTCCTGCCAGCTGGGAATGGACTCATGCATTTGCCCTGGCCTGCTCTCTTTGCTTAATAGTATCCCTGGTTCAAATATACCAATGCACTGTATCAAAACCTGAAGCTAAGCAAAGTTGAAGCAAAAAGGTTTAATCATAACCACTTTGGCTCTSCAGAAATGTGCATCTGTWGCCTTCTCCAAAGATCGCTCACTACAAGGCCCGTAGCACTGGAGTAAAATTTTTTTTCAACTTTTCTCTGTAGAYAATAGTCACATATCYTCTTTGCTTAGACTCCTTGCTTATCTTAGGCCATGATCATTTTAAAAGGTGGTAAAATAYTAAAGGATGAAAAGAATAATAAGAATTGGAAGCAAAATAAAAGCTAAATAAAAAGAAGAGGACCGAAAAGAGTTTGATCGTATCAAGAGCAAGGTGAAAAAAGAAGGCAAAAAGAGGAGAGGAATGAAAAAACAAAACAATTAATTGTGCTATTTGGTTTCTTGCATGAAGGAACAATATGTAAAGCTCAAGAGTGAATATGTTTTAAATATTATGAAATTAATGTCAGAATATAGATTTATGTATTTTGGACAATGCTGTCCTACCATGGGAGTTGGAAATGTAGAGTGATTATTAGCTCGGTTTTTCTTTTTCTTGAGTAAGTATCTTTTCTATTATTACTCTGTTCCACTATATGATCACATTTTTTGCATAATTTAGATCTGATATATGCAAGTGCCTCCATTTTGAACAGACCATATGGAGAGCTCCATGAGTGCCCAGGGAACCAGAAGTATGCAATGATTAACCATGGTTTCTGTTATTTGTTAAGCAGATGAAAAGAGCTGTGAAATAAAAGGCATCTCGTGATGRTTTCTATGTCCTTGTACTGTCCTTTGTTTGGTTGTGCTGCACTAGGGGGGAAAAAAAGGCAAGTTTTAATACAGCAAAGGAAATTGCATAGCCATACACAAGTTCCAAAGCCAGAAACAAAGGAAAAGAAGGACCTGTAGGAAAAAACAAGGATTTATATAATAGGACAGCAATTATGAAGTAAAGGAGAAAACTATAGATTGCACATATATATATTTTCTGGATCTGCATTTCACTGGATCTAAATTATGAACAGACAGATAAAGGAAGAAAAAAAGATTCAAAAGACATGAAACATAATTTCAGATTCTAAAGAGAAAAAGCAATGAAGCTATTTCTAAGACTACCTCTGAGACCTCTGAAATGTGATAATTTMTATTTATTTAAGACTTTTATAAGGTAATTTTACAATTTTTTATTTTTCAAAAGAGAGAAATACAGCATAGTAAGGCTTTTACTTCACATAACATAATTTAGTTTAATATAAATCAGTATGTCTACACATTGACATATGTAGCAGATCCTGGTATTTTAAACTGGAATATTAATGTGGCAAAAGAAAGTTTAGCATTAGATACTTTCCAGATAATCCRTGGGTCATATTTGTCTTTACATAATGCTTCACAAAGGATGAACAGAATTGAATATGTTTGATGCAGAAGAGAGTTTTGGATGTAGKTAGGGCACAGTTAGGATGTGGTATGTGATCTGCTTGTGGACTATGTAGTCTCTTGCTGCTAATCTGATACAGAGAGTTTGGCTGTTGCTTTCAAAATGGGAGATATTAATCTCTTGTAAAGAGGAGGAAATATAGAAATCAGTAGCAAATGATGCAAAGAAAATGAGTGAGTAGGGTAAATTAAATTATTCAGGTTAATTTACAAATTGAAGAGAAAAGAGAAAATAGAATTGRAGACATATAGATGATACTCATTGTGTTTGATGATATGAGATAAAAGGAGAATTATTCTGATTTTTTTTAGCAGACAAGAAAGAAGAATAAAGCTCAATAATCATTTTTAGCAAAATGYAAGAATAAGTATCTGTTGTCCTAGAGTTAGCCCTTGGTCTGAAGTTTGATTTTTTAATAATATTCATGAAAGGGYTGAATACACCAATAGATGAGACAATAGGATTTAACTTCATTGAGACTTCAAAATCTKGATGGAAAGATTTGGGGCTGATGCAATTCATGAGGGTTAATTTGAAATAAACTTGTTCATTAGTAAAAAATTGTGCATTTATGATGCCCACACTAGAATAATTTAATGCAAGTGCAAAAGCAAAACCCASTGTCCAGAGAACTTTCTAATCTAGTGAGATTTGGGGATGATGTGAGATGTAAAGGTATTAAACAGAGGTTTTAGAAACATCATTCTGGCACATGGTGCAAGAAGTGCATGTTATGACTGTTTTTGGTGTCAAAGTCTTCTTTTTAGATCACTTGTTTCAGTAATTATAAACAAATTCATCCAGTGTCTCTTGTTACATTGCATCTGATAGACTTCATTGTCCAGCTTTAGATATTTAAGCATGATAGAACAGAATCAGAGAATCATTTTGTTTGGAAAAGATCTCTAATTATTTGCTGAGCACTGACACATCCACCACTGAACCATGTTTCTAAGTGCTACAGCTACACTTTAAAAAAAATCCTAGAGGGGCAGTGACTCAACCATTTCCCTGGGCATCCTGTTCCTGTGCCTAACAAGCCTTTCTTTGGAGAAATTCTTCTGAATGATAAAGAAATGAAGAATGAGACAGCAAAAGAAAAAAGATTTTATGTTCAACAGCTATATTAGATTTGTTGTTATAATTTYTATGGAAATATTTAAGATTGCTATTTCTTTCTGTATGTGAGATTTCTCTGCATCATGTCTAGTTGACCTAAATACCTAAATACACACATATATCAAAAAGAATGGAAAATGCTCCTCTCAGGAACTGGTTATAGATCTTGAGAATTTTAACTGTAACAGAGACAAAAGAAGAGATCCATAAATGCTGACAGAGTAAGGAAGAATGCCACAATTCATCTTGTATGACATAAATGCTAACTTTGCCAGTACTGCAAGAGAAATCTTTATTTCCTTCCAAAGCCCAACACTTAAATTCTTTAAATACAACACTATATGTAGGGTCTATGATACTTTGACAAGCTCTCAACAGCTCATTCTAAAAACTTGTTGCTTGAGAGATTCAATGATAATAATTATATGTTTAGGAATAATTCTGTCAATCAAGTGTCATTAATTGGTATTACTTTGTGGATTTTTTGACTGAAACCATGTTTTGTTTAGCCCTTAAGAGAATTGAAGGAAATAAAATTTATTTATATGGTTTGACTTGGAAGGGACCTTAAAGATCTTCTAGTTTCAATCCTCTTGCCATAGGCAGGGAACCTTCCRYTCARCCAGGTTGCTCAGAGTTCCATCCAGCCTRGTCTTGAGCATTTCCAGGAGTGGGGCCTCCACTTCTTCTCTGGGCAACCTGTTTTGGTGCCTCACTGCCCTCACAGCAAACAATTTCTTCCTAATATCTAATCYAAGCATACTCTGTTTCAGTTGGAAGCCATCCCCCCTTGTTCTGTCACTATATACCCTTTAAGTTCTGGAAGGCTGCTCTAAGGTGTCCCCAAACCCTTCTCTACTCCAGGATGAAAACAGTTCCAACCATCTCAGCCTTTTTCTTACAGGAGAGGTGTCCAGACCTGTCATCAGCTGAGTGACCCTCCTCTGCACTCGATCCAAGTGGTCCATGTCTTTCTTGTGTCAGGGGTCCCTGGGCTGGACGCAGTGCTCCAGGAGCAGTMTCACAAGAGCAGAGCAGRGGGATAACAATCATCTTCCCTGACCTGCTGCTTTTGGTGCAAGCCAGGATGYAGTTGGCTTTCTGSGCTGTGACAGYACATTGATGAGTCAGGTTGAGCTTTTCCTTCATGAATGCCTGCAAGTCCTTCTCTCCAGGGACAGTCTCAATCCACTCTCTGCCCAGCCTGTACTTGTGGCAGGTCAGGTGCAGGACCTTGCACTTGGYCTTGTTGAGCTTTCTGTTCCCACAGGCTCACCACTCAAGGTCTGTTTGGATAGCATCCCTTCCCTCCAGTCTGCTGTCAGCACCATGCAGCTTCATGTTGGCAATCCCACTGTCCACATCACAAACAAAAATGGAAAAATATGCCAGTCCCAATACTGGCCACTGAGGAGCACCACTCCTCAAATTCTTTGTAACTGCTTTAAATCAAAATGATGGAAGCATATCTATGGCACCTATGCAGATAAGAATTTCCTGAGACCATTGTTATTTCTTTTATTCTCTTCTCTTAACTCTTCAAACTTCAGACTTACTTATGGACAGATGATYATGACTCATTCTTCAGTATTTATTTTGGATAGCTACTTTAGGARTCTTATAGATAGAAAAACCTTTGGTCTGTTAAACCCTGCCTACAGTGAATACAAACACTTTAAAAAACAGGAGGCTAAGAGACAATGAAAGACACAGTTATTTCTAAGAACATACAATTTTATCTGGCTGAATGACCAGCCTAGTATTCAAATCCTGAGATATGTATCTTAAWAAAGTTTGCTTTTCCCAATGGCCACCTTTTAGAAAGAAAGAGGGAAGAATTGTTTGAAAGAGTAGATAAATAATCTCTATTTGAAATATTCTTTATACTATGAAATGCAATAATACTTAAAGTATATCTTAAAGTTATAGATACACTAAGAATCTACTTTTCCCCTCCTCCTTCAGAAAAARCTCACCTTTGTAAACCTTAATAAAGCATTTCAAAATGATCTTTAAAAGTATTTGACAAAGAATTTCAGGCCTTCATTACTCAAARGTCTGATGAACACACCTATTACTCTTGGTTTCAGGAGATAAAACAGACAAATCTGACCTCATACTCTAAAAGGGGTGCACCACAAAGTACCAAGTTCCATCAAGGCATATTTGGGGGAATATTCATAACAYATTGTGTCTAACTGAAAGTCTCATGCTAATTAAAAAATTTAAAATCTTAGCTTTGAATGGATTGTGARGCTGTACCATGTGAGACTGAAAAATAGTAATAATACTGCTGCATATACAGAAACAGATCACTGATTCAAGCATCAAATTGCTGGTTCTCAGACTATTCCATAAGAGCATGAAATGCTAAAAGGTGATATTTGTGAGCATGTTAATCCTGTCAAGATTTTAAATGAATCTAGTTTCTTCAGTTCTATTTTCAAGAATACTCTAGAGACTTCTGTTTTCTCTGAACTGAAATTAAACTTTTATTATTCCTGTTATTGCTGTATTCTCACTCTCACTCTCATCCACCTTCTCTTTTGTACATTTTACTTATTTCAGTTCTACAGAAAAGAGAAAAACAATACCTGCAACAAGACAATGAAGAAGAGAGAAAGAAAATCCCAACACACAATTTCAGGATGTATAAAAATGTCTACCATGACATGACAGAGCAAATATTGAGTTTTTTTCAAAAAGAATACTAMGATGCTTTTTTCTCCACCAATTTTAAGAACAAGACGAAGTATTACTACCATTGAAAGTGCTACCAACTTTTGATCTGTTTTAAGTGAGGATTTGTGGAGAGATGTTGGTTGATTACAGTAAGGAGAGCAAAAATGTGAAAAACTGGAGTCTGCTCATTCCATGGAGCATCCCATAGGTACTGCAGTATAAGGTCACTTTTGTATACTTTCTTCGTCAAAGTCCTTGAAGAAAGAAGCATGCAGCTCTTTTAAAACTTAAWTTCCTGTTCTTATGTATGTAGCATTTGATGTTGTTCCTTTGTGCAAATGATATGATAATGTTTGTGCCTTTGGGAGAGGAATTTCTAATAGCTGAAGGGAAATAGTCTCTCAAAGGAACTGATGCAAAATCAGTTTGGGTGTAAACAGATTCAACCAATTGTTTTCAACGGAGTTACATGAATTTTGAGCTAAATTAAACCTATGATTGGTCCAACACCATACTCACCAGGCAAAATTCCCACTATTATAATTAAAGTTTGAAGGATGTAACTATAAAAAAAAAGATGACTCAGAAAGCTGCATGTCCCATTTGTCTTTCAAAGGCAAATTGTGAGCATTTTTCCCTTTGATCACAAGGTCAAAAAGAATTTTTGCCACTTGACACAACAAGAAAATACAAATAATGAGCCAAATCTGTAACTGGTGAAAGTAAGTGCAAATTCAATTACATCATATCTGAGTTTAACCTCCTCATGTTTTGACTGGAATTATTAGTGATGACATAATTAATTCTTCTTCCCCACCAAAATTAATGTGCAAAGAAAGCAGATAYAAAACAAAATAACCAGTCCTCTTAGCTATAGCCTTTGGGTTTGTACATATCACACTTCACCCATGTTATTTAACTACTGAATGCAGCAATATATATGATCTTTTTGCCTATGGAAGCAATTGTATTATTCTGGTCTAATAGACTGCACCATCTTTTCAAGAACCTTTATATAGTAGTGTTGTTAATACTCATGATTTTATTCCAGCTCTCATTTTTCCTTATCTGTTTTTTGGAAGCTCCAGCTTCCAAAGATGAGAGGCTATGTAGAAATCACCTTTTTCTTTTTTTTGCTGTCAGACTAAAATTCTTGTCCTCTTGGTTATAATAAAGCATGTAAAAATAGGACCTCAGTGAACTTCAGAATAAATAAGAAGAGATAAAATATTTTAAAAATCTATTTTAAAATACTTTTATTTTTAAAAGCCAATTTCATTTCTTATTAAAACCACACTTGAGATTCTTTGAAGACTTGAAATTGGTGTGCTTCTATCTCCCTACAGCTGCCACGTTGAAATTCTTTCCTTACCCTTGACTGGCAGATACTGAGAGTGCAGAAAATGAGTATGCAGTCTCCCAGTTGGCTTTCTGTGAATAATTTATAGATGACAGAAACATTAGAGAAGTCCAGACAGCTGGACTGTGCGTAAGACTTTCAGAGAATGATTTCATTTAGAATGTTGTTTCAGGGAGATAATGTAATTAATGTAGTTGGGAGATGAGAAATCTCACACACTGCATCTGGAAGTTTCTCCTCAGGAAATCCTTGTAGCTCGCGGTTTCTGTCAAGCAGGGTAATGTGTCTGTAAAACGCTTTTGACAGAAAACATATTACTGCATCAGCAGAACCAGAAAACGACAAAACACACACAATGTGGAATAGTGAATGTCAATGTCTTTCCACCAAGCAAACACACTCATGTAAGCAAAAGAAACCTAAATCAGCTGGAATCTTGTAAAGGGAGTGGAAGAAACAATCTTAGCTGAGATGTTCCACTGGTTCTCTTACTAAGTAAACAAAACACTTAGAACAAGTGAGGAATATCATTATTAGCACAGTAAATATCTTTTTTTGCACAGAAAATGACAGCCACTGCAGTAGGTAGTAGGTCTGGGTTTTAATTTTTTAAAAAATTCTTTTTGTTTTGCCATTGTAGCTGCAAGGAAGCAAATAAATCTGAGGGCAAGTCTATACATTTTCAGATCATTAAAATGGCAAATTTATAAATCTGAGGATTCAAAAGGCTCCAGAGAAAATAATCTGTATTTTGCACTTATTTTGGCTATTGACTTTCCTGCCTTTCAAATCACATCTCTAACTTTTGTCATGAGCCATGAATCCAGAAATTTAACATGACTGTAAGGAAGCATTGAAAGTTTGAAAGAATAATCAAAATTAGAATACTGTGCTCAAGGACCAGTGATTTTCTTCCTTCAAAACAAAAAACCCAACCCCTCAAATTCTAGGCTCTTCTAAAGCTAAATAAATGCTCTATGCATACAGTTTTTTAAACTATGAAGATGATATAAAAGAAAAAGAGCAATATAATAGTCACTTACACGGACATATTTCTGATGAAGATGGAATTTGAGCATATCATTAACTCAAATGAATTAAGCACAGAAAAAAGAGAGTCATCCTCATATGGAAAGAATAAGACAAAACAAAACTGCTGCAAATTCTTTCAAAAAGATGTGGGTTTTTTATTAACTACTATTTTTTATATTCTTGATATGTTGTATGCTTCAACTTCTGCAGCAGGAGAAGAAATATTTAATTGCTCTGCTTACCTAGATCTCTAAAAGAGTAAGAAAGTAGTGAATAGTAGTCTAATAGTAGTCTAAATGAAAGGACACATTTTTAAGCGGCAATCTCTCATTACAGAGTCTGTAGTAAAAAATTTAGTCTTTTTAGTAACAATAGTAATTTTATTTAATAATATTTGGTTTATATATTATGCTTTCAGACTGTATTCATCTTTCTTAGACATATTCAGAGCTCTCTTGAAATGATCTTAATTTGTTATAACCAAAAGATGGCAGCACTCCATGCAACATACACTGCCTTCCACTCTTATTTATATTCACTGATCTTTTTGCAAATCCCATTTTATAGTGCTGTAGTTTAAGTCGTCCTAGGCAGAGAACTATTTAGAAAGCTTTCAAAAGAGAACACGTACCTATTAATTTGGGAAAGTTAACATTTGGGAAAGATTAAAAATCAGGTGCTTTAAGTTTATTTTCTTCGGTATAGTTCCAGAGTAGTTAGCCATCAGTATTAAATAAAAGGGTCTGAGAAGCTCCAAGGTGAAGTCTGTTTTAGGGAAACCTATTGTYATTTTCTGGGGACTTAAGTACTGGGTAGTTTGTCTCATCTAGGTGTCCTGACTCATTTCAAATTATTTTTTCCTTCTTTTTTTTCCATATCTTATTTTTGTTCTTTGTCTTTCCCTTCCTTGTCCTTTCTCATTCTTTACTGTTCTGTGATCTCCTGTTGGGCAGATCTCAATATCTGTGCCCAGTACCAGCTCAGTGGTTTAAACACCGCCTTTATTGTGTATCACTACTCATCCCTGGCTCTGTTATCTGATGTCTGCACCCTGTTGTACCCACAGCTGTCTGAATTCATGTTCCTCTGTGAGACCCAACGTAAAACAAGGCACCTCTTCCCCAGTRATACCAGAATTTGATGGGGGTAGATGGTTAGTGGCTGTGTGGTCTCGACCATGTAATACAAAAACACTAATGAAGAGGTTGGTGACTTCAGAGCACACTCCTCGCTTTTTGGAATGAAATCAAGGGGGTATATACAATGGCCACTAAGAAAGTTGGGTTTTTAATTTGGTTTTAAAGATGAAATTAAGAATTGTAATGATTTACTGAACAAATAAAGGGGTAAAAAGGAATGTAGAAAAAGAAACAAAGACTTTACTGTACAAAAGGAGCAAAAAAATGGAATTGCTAATAAATGAACAGCACAAATTCTTTACAGTCACCCTAGAAAGTGCCAAAGACTTAATGAGTACTGTGATCCTAAATAAGAAGATAGAACAATGAAATTTGTCTTTATATGAAGCCTTTGACAGAATGGAACCATTAGGCAGATGGATGAGAGCCTATGTGCAAAATATACAAAAAAGTTAACAATAAAAGTTTATGGTCCACTTTATCCCCACACTTCATTCTTGTCCAGATAAACAAGACTTCTCCTAAAAGGCACAGGCTGCTAAGCTGTAAAATGAACAGGTAAAAGCAACTGAGAAGCTGAAGCATGGTGCAGAATAAGCCCATCCAAGACAATCCCAGARGCAAGACAAAGGTAGGCCACTCCAATACACAGTACATTGTACATACGGATAACTGCATGGAGTAATAAAACATGTATGGAAAATGATCTTCGGTGTAAACAGGATGGAAAACTGAGTTTTTAGTTTCACAACATATGAAAGAGAATCACACAAAATAATGTTAATRTGAGAGACTCCAGAATGTGTAAGGAGCCACATTGCTCATTAGTTTTTTTTTTTTTTTTTTGCTTGTTTTGTCATCATCATTTTCCGCTGATTCCATTTAGACTCAAGACTAATTTTATTCTTTTCTGATACTTGTGCTTRTAATCAATACTTGTGGATATTGTTGATTTGCAGAACTGTTACCATACTCAGTAAGTGAAGATTCTTCTCCACTCTGTTATAACTTGTTTTGTTAAAAGTTCTGACTTTCAACAGAGGCTATGCTGAAGAAGTGGGATTTACATGCCTTTCCACGTTGAAGTTAGTTCCATTTAATGAGCTAACAAGCTTTGTGACCTTAAACATTGTTGAATGGCTGACCTGAAATTCCAGGCTTTGATAAAGGGGAAGTCGAAAGAGGGCTGGCCATGGATATTCTGTGACCTTTGTGCAAGTTAATGTATAATAATATATAATATATATATTATGTATAATGTATAATAATATATAATATGTTTCAAGCAGTTCTCTTGCTTCCTGGAAGCTGTATTTCAGTACATGTTTTCCAGTGAGAAAGAGTCTCATGGGAAAACAATAAAAGCACTTAACAGCATCTTTCCTTTTTATATAGAAATAAATATTAACTAATTAATATCAATTAACAGCTTCATTCTCCATACAACATATATAAAAAAAACCCCTAGCAATAAAATAGAAGAAAAATCAAAATGGTGAGATTTTAATTATGTTCATTAAGAAGATTCTGAAGGTAAAAAACAGATCCTCWCATTATGAAAAACAGTAATGATCAAAAAATCCAAGGCACATGAAATTTTTCACTGGCAGGAGTTTGCTTTATGTCACGAGATGCTACAGGCAGTAGATTTGATAATAATATTTAAGAATAGGTCTTGTCCAATTCAGAATACTCTGTGAAGGTGTAATTTTGTGAAACCACAGGCTGCTGACTTACTCCCCACTCTCTCCCTGCCCTGCCCTGTGGTGAGCTGGAGAGGAGARCTGGAGACACAAAAGGTAAAGATCAYGGGTGGAGATATGAACRATTGACTGGAAACAGGGATGAGGTAAGAAAAGGAACAGTAAAGGCAACAATATTAACAAAAAAAGCACATAAGAAAGGCAAGTGCTCACTACTGTACCTGACAGTACTCAACTGCTGCCACACTACCCTGACATGGAAGGGACCCCTTACTCTTCTCCTGGAAAATTATGTAAGGTGGTATAGAATTCTTATTCCTAGCCATACTCCTGGCTACTGCTAAAACTAACTCTGTCCTGGCTGGAACCTGGACATCAAGGTAATGCAATCATAGTATGTAAAAGAAGTTTGGGAGATAACTTTATATATGTCCTGGCTGAAAATACCCGTTAAACACATTACTTACCTAACATGGAATGAACAGGATTATCAAAGCACCTGAATGTAAGCATAGGACTGAAAACTTAGATGAATTTTTGAGAAAGTTGCACCTGAGAAAAGMTGCTGCTTACATAATCCTGTGAGAAAATGGTCTTAATAGTCATTAATTGTCTATTACTTGCTCTACCTTGTGTAATTGGGGTTACACTAYGAAATGTCAAGAATTAATCTGAGGACATAAAAATTGAGTCTTCTTTAGYAGCAAATAAAATTATTACTATAATTAAGTATGAAGTACTGTGAAATCCAGCTCTGGAAATTTTCATGTGCTGGGACCCAGCACTTTTCTGTGCATTACAAACATATCTCTACCATATATTTCTATGAAATCTATGGAATAAGAAGTAATTTCATTGTATTTCTATACCATAAGAGTACAGCAGATGACCTCCTGAAGGGAATATCAGTGAACCAAATGAAGCAGCAGAATGTTCCAGTCATGCTCCATGTAATAGTGGCCATTAGCCTGGGGAGCAATTATCTCTTTTAATCCTTAACATTTAAATTTGCAGAAAATATCTGGCATTTAAGAATATCAGCATGTGAAAAGAAACTGGAGAGCAGACTATGATGAGAGAAATGGAAAAGTCCATTCCATTTACACAGCATCACTTTACTATTATATTGAATAAAGTGCATTTTAATTTTTAATCATCTTTGAGTCTGCTCGCTATTGTAACTCAGCAAAAGCTAAATGAAACAATTATTGTATTGCAAAGTGACCCTCTCTTGAAAAGACAATTGTGCTATAAATCCTGAGTACATGCTCTGTAAACCTGCTTTTGTTCCTGAACTTTCCATACTCTCTGTCTGTAATGCACCTCTCACCAATTTACCCACAGTAGTAGCTGTGGTAGTAGTAATCAGAATAGACAATTCCTTGTGAAGATATTCAGATAGGCAATATTAAAAAGAGACCTTAGCAAGAATTCATTAACATAGTGACTTTGAGTATCTTTACATGATCTCTGCAAGTTTGTTGGCCTCCTGTAACACTTTATTCTGGATCTTTTTAGTTAATATTACAAACTACATTTTCTTGTTATKTACACTGATTTTCCCTGAACTGCCCTTACACATTTCATGTAGATGTTACCAAAACTCACTGAAATAAAAAAAAAAATAAAAATCAGACTTTCTCTTAATATGATCTCTTTAATATCTGCCTTTGGATAGAGAAGCTTAACAAAATGGAAATAATTTTGTTTTAGTTTGGGAGTGAATAGAGACAAATATTTCAGGTTTTAAAATTAAATAACATCTTTGGAAATRTTACTGGGCTTTCCTCTGCAAGTTTTTCTAAATTTCCCTTGCTAAGAGTGGGATTAACAGGTCAATATTGACTCTTTGTTTTACTGCATATGTAAATGTAAGTATTTTTAATGTAAAATAAATATTCCCAGAAACTTTAGTTTCAGCAAACAGTGATTTTTACTGGTTTTCTTTTTATGTAAGCATTACCTAAATTGTAAAGATAATCTCATGAATGATTGGTGTATGGGGGATTGAGATTCAGTCAGACTACAGCTTTCTCTGAAAAATCTGAGCAAGTCCATTGAACTGTTTCCTGTTTGTATCTTTTGAATAGTAATTGTAAGTTTGTCTGTGTTGACACATTAACAATATAGCAAACCCCCAAGTTTAAAAAATAATAAGCAAAAATAGGGATAAATATCCACACTTTTTTTTTTTTTTAAGTAGTTGCGCAGTTGTGCTCAGTTTTCTGAATCTTTAGATTGTGAAGTTCTTCCTATAGCCAAAAGGCAYGGAAAACTCATTTTAAGTTATTTCTTTCTCAAAGAAACTTAAATCTTGAACTTTCACGTTACTTCAGACACTAGGGCTGTAAAAAAACTACTATCTGTGCCTATATTTATAGTACAATTTTATTGTTGATGTCAGTGTTACTGCTCATGATGTCTCACATAKAGTCTGACCATATCATCCTCAGCACCTGTGAGAAAAACGGTCACAGAAAAAGTGTGTTGAAAGTACTCTGCATCAAAGTGGCTATGGCCATAGAGTCACTGAGCAAATCCTGACATTTGTAATTYCTTCCTTTTAATTTAGTTAGCTGAAGCAGAAATTAATTTTTTTTTTTTTTCGGCAGGGAAAAAACCCTTCAAACCACCGAAACCCTCAGCATTATTTAGAAACAAACTCCTTTCATAGATAACAATGTAGCAGTTCTAGTAGAAAAAAGCAACATCTTCACCGGACTTAAAGAAAACCAAAACCCAAACACGTTGACTTTGTGGTGGCTGAACTTGCAACAGCAATAAGTGCCTTGTGATCAAAAGGTGTGTTTACTGTAAATCTCTAATAGATTATGCAGGCTTTTCTCTTCCCAGCAGCTCCTTGGAATGCAGAAACACGTTTATTTCTTTGTCTGATACCACAAGATACTACCAGCWCTCTCTAAATTTGCTGCCCATAATAGTAGAATAATTTCAAGGTGGCAYTATTAGTTTCTAAAAACTTAAAAAAATTGTTCTAATGAGGTCTACTAGAGGCTTCCCTCCTCTATAGCTACACTCATCCTCATAGGAATTTTGGTGTTATCTCTTAAGTTGGAGCAGTGAGAGCATACCTTAGGTGTTGCAAGTCTGTAATTGAAAGCATATTTTGTTCTGGCATTCTTCAGTTCCTGCTTGTCCTTTTTTGTGCAACATCTGTCAGTTTGTCACTTGGAGGGTGTTAAGAAACTACTATTTTAGTTGAGTTGTTCTTTTATAAACAGCCTCTTAAAATCCAAAGTGTCCTCCTTTCTTTTATGACATTTATATTGCTTTTACTATATACACAGAATTTACTGACCACATTTAGGGCTTTTTTCCCCCTGATTCTCCTTTACATGAATATAGTGAAATGACAAGATTTTTTTCCAGATGAAATGTCTGCAGCAAGGCAGTGCAACYCTTTATATTGAGTATCCTCAGACAGCTTCAATATTGTGAGTGCAGAGATAAATAACCAGAAYGAAAACAAAAACATATAGTGGTGAAAACAACATTATATCATTTACAGTAAGCTGGAGAATTCCTGTTTAAAGAGAGCACCTTTCCCAGCTGCCACTAAAGAGGCRCAGTCCGTAAGAAATACCAGTAGAAATGCTGCACCACAGGCAGCTCTAATCTAGTTTGTTTAAGCATAGAAAATGAATAYATAGAAGCTCAGCCACATGAAAGTTTTGCAAGGCAAAACTGGGATTCTGAGTACTGAGAGATTCAGTCTTGATCCCACATGCCCACAGGCAAGACTACACTTATGTCACTTACATTGACCTGCCCTGCAATCAAAACTTCTTTTGCTGAGTAGCTAAGCCAGAGATGCTGGAAGGAAAARTAAATACACCAGGCCATGGAGTTGCTTGATAGATACAAGGAACAGGCCAATGCTAGCTGGCAAAGAAAGTGGAAAATGAACCTAAATCAAACTGAATTTGAAACTGGYATGATGAGGTAGTGGCAGAGAGGGCAATATTTCACCCAGTCTACAATGTGGATACTTAACGTTGTGGATGTCAGCAGAAACTCTGCAGTTATCAGTGTAACACAGAGCTTTATGGCCTGAACAAATAGGTTTACAGGCAGTTCTTTTGCTAATATCTCTTTAGACAGAATTGTGTCCATCTCATCTGCTTGAKGATTCATGTAGCATACTCTGATYTTAGTCSATTGTTTTATTTAGGGARGTTGATCATAGTAACCAAAAGAAAGAATTATGCCTTTCCATTCTACTATGAAAGAAGAAAAACTGTCCCCCCTCTGCAGGAAGAAACTGGGATTCATTGTGGTTTTTTAAAAACATTAAAATAAGTAGTAGATAATATTTTTGTCTAATGTGAATATATACTTGAGAGTATAGAAACATTTTGTTTATTGCTGAAAATTTAGCCTAAAAGATATTATGGACATAGTATATACACATGACATAAATATTATATGTACCYTATTAATGCTTATCTAAAAAGGTTTGATGACTGTAAGGCCAATAACTGAAGTTCAATTTAATTATCAGCARCCACATGAGCATGTAAACATCTGATCCAGAATCTCTGAAATTACATTAATCTGAAAGCCTTGAATATCCTTCATTCTRTGCTCATAAATGTCAGCCTTCAAAATTATTAATGTGTGGGATATGAGGCAATTTAATCCCCAGTTGAACCCACCACTAGATGCAAAAGAAAAACAGCAACAYCTAATATGCCATTTTGCATCAATTGTTAATGATCCGTTTTGCTAAATGACGAGCACACTTACTGCACATGTTGTCCTAAAAATGGAAAATCTACCACCATCTATAGGCCTAACAAGTAAACTCAATCAGCATGTATAAAATTAATGAAATGGACCAAACTTCTTCCTTCACTTGYCAGAAGCTGCTGAGTTGTGCCCCTGTAGAGAAGCAACATCTGTATATTGTTAGTGCTTATGCTTCTGCCCTCTCAAAAGTGAAGATTTAKTCACTAATAGTCACTAAGCTGTTTAAGGTTAACCCACTGAAAAAAATGAGAGCTGAAACACTATATTTTCTCTTATTGTCATATAAAAATGAAAATAAGTAGAACTAGGGAAAAACTTAGGAGGTAAAGAARGAATAAAAGTATTTTTATAAGACTGGTAGGCAAGGGATACAAATTCTCTACCTTACATGCAGTGGTACAAAGAATAAATATGCTGTGCCCTTTCAGATCTCAAGATATCTGACCCTTATGTTGTGAAGTGTTGAAAGAAAACACTCATGTCATTCTGTCAGACCAAGGTCGTGCCTTGCCTCTTCTACTGCCATCAGGAAGCACAGTTACTCAATCTCTTCCTGTATGCAAGTATTAATTGTAAGACTAATGCAAAGACTGATACAAAATTATTGTTATGGAAAATMTTAGCATCTTAAACAAGCCAAACAGATGGCTAAATACAATGGTTCTGCTGGACTTATTAWATTGGAGGCTATTTGACACAACCTTAAGGAAACCACCCTTATCAAGATCATTTAAAAGCTTTATGAGGCAAGGTACAAGAGGAAAACTGTCTCTTTAGAATGACAAGTGGCTGCAGTACCAGACAATGTTGGAAAGAAATTAAATTGAGCAGAATAAACATGAAAATGTGAAGAATAAACTATAGTTCTGAGWGGGAAGGTGTAAGGGAGAAATATGAATGAAAGTATTGAGGGGAGTGAATTTTMATAATCATGGGAGAAGAAAGATTAAGAAATTGCTGATAAGTCACTCTTCAGACTCACCTGTACAGTTGAATTTGGGGGTTCAATATGACTTGGTGATGTATATGGGGCCGTGGCAAAGAGAAAGTGGTTCTGCACAGCTGCACTGGAGTACATTACAACTCATCTGTGTATTTATGCTTTCAAGTATATCAGAAAAAATTTTATTGAATAAACAGCTCTGAACCTCTTGTACCTTTATTTTGTGCTGTGATTAGTTCAACACTTATTGCAAACCTATCTGATCTCAATTTTTGTTTACTCTTGTATTTTGTCATTATGACACTTGTAATTATAGGCTCTTGAGTTCTTTCTCTTGCTGTTTGCACTTCTGCTAAACACARTCTTAGCCCTTCAGAAATGCATTTATTTCTACTAGCTAGCTATGAACCATTTATTGGCCATGTCACAAATGAGTAGTCTCTAATTAGCCCATCCATTAATTGTTTGGATTGCTGAAACTTTATTTAGACTACCATTGCWTAGTCTATGGTCAGTGATACCATCTGAGAGCACTTGAGTTTTGCCTAAAAAACCAGTCTTACCCAAATGGTGTAGAAATCTTGCACAGGAAGAGCCATTAGACAGGATTACCTCCTTGCACTCCCACAGCTTCCATCACACTTCCACCATCTGCTAGATGCTGCCAGCCACAGCTGAGTCTAGTACAAGCAGCTGCAGGGTGACAGAGGCAGTGGTGCCATGCAGAGTATGTTCAAAGCAATCAGAAAACAGGTTCTGGGGCCAAGGCTCCAAGATCTTATTRCTGTCACTGGGGATCCAAGGCATAGGACATTTCCATGCTGGGAAAAGTGGTAGAAAAGTATGCCTTTTTCAGAATCTTGATCTTTTTAAGTAATGCAAATCCTTGAAGTTTTTCAATCTGCCTCATATTTTTGCTGAAAAATCCACAACTGCAAAGATAAAAATTGTTTACTGCTATTATGAAATAGAGGCCTCAATGGTATCTTAACTTTTACCAGTAGTATTTCTACCAGAAATATGGTATTACCTTGACTGTTTCCTTCATGATTCTTTCAGAGCAAAGGAGCAGATTGCTTCAATTTATTCACATTTGACAGATAACTTGACTATAATATAATATAACATCATCAGGCATATAAATGGTTAATAGATTGCCATATGAAGCTACAGATGTAATGGCCATGTGTGAGCTCTCCAGAAGTTATGTAGTGGTTTAGCACTAGGAGTCCTGCTTCCCTTTAACTTTTCCAGGTGTGTACTTTATAATAGATAMAAAAGATGGTTTACCTGTCTTAAATYATCTGAGTATTTATGCTGCATTTAATGGCATTAGRTTTACAGTCTATCTCTTTGTTGTTCAGACTGGTCTTTTCTCACTTTGTATGGATCTCATGTTAGCTTTTCAATTACAGATTTCAGGGAATGGTGGTTTATCTTTGAATGTGACTCAGCAATTCATGAATACATAACCTTGTCAGAACAGCTGGAGCATGTCTCTTACCTGCTCTGTGGAGATGTGCAAAAGATTTTTTTCACAAARTAAGAATTTGTTGGAGTGTTATTTCAATGCAATAAAAAATCATCAMACAGAACTGACCTTGGAGGTGTATTTTTAAGAATTTTTAGGTCTTTAATGGTATATCTTGTTCTGAAGGCCTTTAGATAAGACTGGTAATCTGAAGGTAACCAGAACTCTATCTTGAGCTTAGTTATTTTAAATTTAGTAACATGCTGTTTAATAGAAAGTTAGAATTGAGCTGAATTGAGGACATTTCACAAGGAAATGTTCACAAGGAGTTATTTTGGTATTGTTCAACAGCATTTTTCCTTTAATCACTGGATTTGCAGTGGAGTTGGCACAAGATGTTGCTTGCACTTACCCAGCAGCTGAATCCCGAGCTGCCATGGCTTAAASCCAAGCTTGAATGGCTTCACTGCCACTCATACCTGAGCTTGCTGCAATTAAGATCAAATTTTTCATTTGTACAAGAGAGATTTAATGGTGTCACTGTCAGCTATCAGACAGCTCTGTTAATAAGGCATCACCAGCATTTTTTGTAACCTACCATAGGTATCAAAAATGAATTTGTTCTGAATTGTGAATCTCTTTCAGTCATGCTCTGATAGCTCCACAGACACATCTCTGAGTGTAGGTGATGGCAGGATCAAGAATTTTCCAGCAAGAAGTCTGTCCTTTTGAAAACTTTGTCTTTGCCTATTTTTGCAGCTTTTCTTCTCCCACTCATCCCTTCTCATGAGTGGTTTACCACTACCAAAAAGGAATGCCTCAGAAGGTAGCATATGCCAGATTCTACTCTGGACAAGACAACTTACACACCTGCCATAGTCATCTCCCTGTTAGAAGAGAAAAAAGTGACTTCTGCCTTCCATTGTCACCAGCATCACCAATACCAGCATTAGTATCATCATCAGTGCAGCTTTTCAGAAGGTCAGGTTCAAATCTAAGCTTTTCCTAAGGCAGTAAAGCAAACTGGACCGTTGTCTACTGCAAAACTTGGGAATGCAGAATATCTGGTCTAAATCTCCTTTCATAGATTTAGAGTCTGCATATAAGCCAAGAACACTTTCTCTAGTGGGAGAGGACGTGGTAAGCACAGCAAAGATAAACTGACAAAATACTAATTTCTCAAAACCCAACAATGAATGAAAAATAAGTCAGTCCATGCAGGATATGCTTTAAACCTAACAATTTTTAGGCCAAATTGTAAATGGTTTGTGAAGGTTTGGGTTTGCAATGTTATTAGTATTTTCAGCAGCTCCTGCAAACATTCTAATTAAGGGTAGGTATGCACCTAAATAAATTGGTTGCATGAAATAACAGCTAAGAAATACCTATATGAGAGAAAAAAATACAACTTCTAGACAYGTACTCCAGGAAACTTTTCCATCCATATTTTACATTGGAAAACCTAAACACRGTTTAAGGTTTGCATTCCTAAATTTTAATGGCTTTTTTTTTCCACTAGAATTCTCCCCTGCAAAATTTTCTGGGTTTTTTCTTTCTGATTGTGAACCTATGAGTATAAATAAGAAGTAGCAAAGTAGTGTTGAGCTTTATACCAACTCTTAACTGGAAGCAATCAAGTTGTCTATAAAAATCTCAGTCTGGGGCAGAAATAATACAGTTAAAAAAATTTATCATTTTGCTGCTAAGGGTGAATATGCAAAGTTTCAGTTGGAACAATATCACTGAGCAAAATTTAAAAATACTGTGTATTTTCCCAGGTATAGATATCTTAGCTATAAATCTCATTTGTTTCTGTTTTGGATCTCCAGCAAAGATATGTCACATTCCTAACTATTTAAAAAAATATTTCAGAATGGAAAGCCTGTTCAAGTACTTTTTATTTATATGCTCCTTTTTTATAGAACAAGGCTTAATTTCAACACCTGAGTACATCAATAATGCCTCTGATGCCATTAAAACACATAATTTAATTGCAAGGTAGACTAAGAGTAGCAGAGGACATGCATTAGTAGAAGTAGCTGCTGGAAGCAACCCAAATAGTAGARCACCTAAAGGTAATTGCAAGAGAAATAAATCCATGTAAGAAGTAAAATACTTAAAGCATTCCCTGGTGTGAAAGTCCTCTTTAGCTGTAATGGTGCTAGCAAGCGCTCCTGTAGTACTTTCTTATTCTGTATGTTTTCTACCATCAGATAAGATAAATGGAAATGTCTTTTTGTTCATTGACAGTATTGTCCCTTCTGACTGAAACATTTTATTCAAGGCTGAAATTTTAACCCTACTGACATGAAATCATAGTTTTCTGTCACCATGTCAGTGACCCACATTAATGTTACAGAAGCGTTGTAGAGCAGCAGCACCTGAGTTCYAGTTTTTGTAAAATAAACCTTTGTGGAAATTGGGCCAACAGCACAGACCTTACTGCTAATGCTTTATCAGAAAAATGCTTATCTTGAAAGCATACTGCATGCCACAGACAAGCTGTGAAATACCTGGAAGGATGAAGTTTTTTGGTAACCCACTTCTAGTTTAACAGCAKGTTTGAAAGGATGCTCTGGGGAAATTTATTTATGTCACAAAATAATTAATTTTCAACAACTTGAATTACACTCTTTGTAGAATTATAYTATTTTTAGTAATAAAGAAAACTATCCAGTACTTGGGCAGTTATGAAGATTATTTGACCACTTACTTTGGTCACATGAAAAAGGTCTTATACAAACAAACATTTCAACAAATACCAGAGTTGTTTTTTAACTACAGTTGTTATCCAGATGAGCTGGATACTTGAATGTAGGCAAGATTGGAAAGTTCATAAAGACTTAATTTTACAGTTTTCTTCAAGCACGGATTCCTAATGTTCAAATTCCTAATTTGACTGTAATTTGACTATAAATTCCTAATTTCTGCTCCCTCTTCCCTTGTGTCTTATAGCAAATAGACCTTCTCCACATTAAAGTGCATGCTCATAGCAATTAACAACTACAATTACATTTTAAAAATCCCAAATGAAGAGAGTTATTATGCACTCCTCATTTACCTGTGTATAAGTAGAAACTGGTTTCCTTTCAGAAAAATGTGGTTTGTATTTGGCTTCCTCCCTTACTCTTAATCAAAATGTCTTCTCTGCTGTTAAAAAAATTGGCTTATTTTAGTTTCATTTGCAATTCAGGTGAATTATTGCAGAAATGCTGCTTTTCCACAATGCCTAGTATATCTGTTTAATGTATTGATTGTACAGGAGTTCTGACAAGTTTGGAATGAAAATTATGAAAAACTGATATCCCATTTTTATAATATTTTGTTTACTTTCTTATACCAAGTGGAATGTTTCCTCATAGCATATGTGGAATTTACAGATTAAGAATAATGGAATGGTTTCTGTRGGAAGAGACRTTAAAKATCATCTAGTCCCAACCCCACAGTCATGAATCTYCCTCTAGACCGGGTTGCTCAAAGCCCCATCCTRTCATGCCTTGAATGTTTCCAGRGGTGGGGCWCCMCARCTTCTCTGGCAACCTGCTCCAGCACCTGATCAACKCCACAKTAAAGAATTTCTTGCTAGTATCYRATCTAAATCTACCTTYTTTCTGTTTAAAACCATCCCCCCTTGTTCTATCACTACAAGCCCTTTTAAAACACYCCTCTCCAGCTTTCTTGTAGGCCCTTTAGGTAGGAGAATGAATTTACTGGTAAATGGAAATGTATTCACATTCACAGCAACAGAGGAGTGGCAAAATGATAATACTCATATATATTTTTTGCTTTAAATTCTGAATTTTTTTAGCCTGTGTCCTGAGCTGAATTTATGACTAAGTCCTACTGAATCCTTTCTATTTTAACTGTTACAGTTGCTTGAAGAATCATCCCCAAACTGGAAATTGGCCTGTGTCAATTGGACTTTGTTCASTCTTGAAAGGGATGGAAAAGTTCTGTCTAAATCCTAAGAGAAAAACAATGAGAATCTTAGGATGAAAGGGATATGAAAACCAGACTGYTTTTTTGGCTAGTTTAAATTTGTGAAACTCTGCTGCTGTCCATGGTTACAATTCCCYAGATAAAATGAACAGAATAGTTCCCCTGTTTTGCCTAGCTGAACATCTGGTCCAAGATTTTGCTTTGTAAAAGTGAYAGACTAATGGTATTTTTGTTATTACCATTTGTGTTTTCTTGGTGTTTTAGGAAGCAACATGAGGCTGAAAATAGTTACTGCTTTTAAAAGTCACTTTGTACAGATTAGTACAATTTATATTGGTATTAATTAAATAAAAAAMCAGACATTAAAATTAGTAATTAAACTCAAAATCCAGGTAGTTCTAACTGCTCTGTGTATGTAATTTTGTGAATTTGTTTCTTTAAATATACAGAGTAGGATAAYCAAGAGTGAGTTAACAGCAGACCTGCGAGGGGGTGAGGGACTGGCCTGACAAGCAAAGGACTTGGAGTGAGGTCAACATAAAATCACCAAGACAGAACTCCAGCAGGCCACCTCCTGCACTTTCAAGTGAGCAAGGAAGTGCCTGTTCTGGGGCAAACACCACCAGCATCCCAAACCCTTCTGACAACCCAGCATGCAGGGGTGCCTCTCAAAGTGCCTGCACATTAATGCATACAGCGTGGGGAAAAAACACGAGGAGATCTGTGTGCAGCTGTTGGGCTGCAATCCTGTTKGGAACACAGAAGCTATTGGGGTGTCTTCTATGGATGAAGGGTTGCAATGGAGGGACATACAGTTTTTTTGGGAGCAATGGGCCTTTATGTGAGAGAGCAGCTGGAATGCATGGAGTTCTGCCTGGGGATTGATAGGCCAACTGAAACCTATGGTAACAAATAAAGAGAAGATCAATATGGGTGTAGTGTCTGCTAAAGCCATCTGATAAGGAAGAATAAGTGGCCAAGACCCCTGGACCTCCTGGGGGATTTCAGCCACGTTGGTATGTGCCAAAGGAACAACACAGCAGGGCACAAGCAATCAAGGATGCTTCTGGAGAGAAGCCACGACAGCTTCCTGACCCAGGTGATAAATARCCAATGAGTAGAGATGCTCTGCTGGCTCTCAGGCTCAGAAACAAGGGATCATTTAAATTGCAAATGTTGGAGGCAGCCTTGGCTGCAGTGACCATGACATGTTGAAGTTTAGGATTCAGAGAAGAGGGAGTAGAGCAAAAAGCAAGTTCACAACCCTAGAGTTCAGAGAGCAGCCATTGGCCTCTTTTAGGATCTGCTTGGCAGAGTGCCATRGCATAAGGCTGTGGAGGGAGGAGGGGCCCAAACGTTGGTTCATATTCAAAATTAACCTGCAAGTCCTGTCAGGGTGATTGGGCACTGCAACAAGTTGCTCAGASAAAATKASTATCTCCATTGTTGAAGATATTCMAAAGGAGTCTAGACACAGTCTATGTGTCCTGCTTAAGCAGTGACATTAGATAAGATGACCTCCAGAGGTCCCTTCCAACCTCAGCCATTCTTTGATTCTACAGTTTGGAGACTCTGTGAACTGATGCATAAAGATTAAGAAAGAAAACAATTTACTTGACCTACATTTTGAAATATACTCAAGATGGCGTGCAGGATAATGAATTTAATAAGACAAATATCAATCTTACTTAAACTGACCACACTATTCCCTTCCAAACTATCCTTTAATCCTACACTTGATATTTGATTAGTTTTATGCTAAGAATTAGTAACTTTTTCTAAAAGACAAAAATATATTAATAATGTGCTGCATCTAGACAAAGCGATCTATTCTGTTTTTAACACRTGTTATCCTCTAAATGAAATTGAAGCAGGGAGTTAATCGGAAGTTAGAACTGCAGCTGTGTTTGATATATGGCTAATCAAAGAAAGAAACTGTTTGCTTTGATTCTTATCCTGCTGTCCTGTAAAGAATTAATGCAAGCAGCTGACACTCTGAGCATTTACTTTGTAAATGGGGAAGTCAAGGAAAAAGACAAAAATCACCATAGCACAATTCCAACTGYCCCTGAAAAATGGAGTAGCCTAAACAGCAATTTATTTCCTCAGGTTTCAAGGTCAAAAAAAAATAAAATTACATCTTAGCAGACTTATTAGTGGTCTTTATTATCTGTTCATGGCCAAGATTTCTCATATGTAAAAATTCACCTTTACATTACATAAAACTTCCCTTCCTGGTGAAAATAGTTCCAGAAACCTGACAATGGCAGCAATGAATACCTGTGTCCCACTTCTGCACAGTGGACATATGAATAGGTACTGATAAAGTAATCTGAACTCTTTTCTTAATCCTTCATGAGGATTTTTTTTATTATTCAAACTGGATCASTGCAGTTTCCAGCACGAGGGTCTATTATTCTGTGCATATGTTTATGTTTGTGTATGGATGTAAATYAATAAATATATGAATAAACCACAGAAGAAACTAGGACTCACTGTTCCAAAATGTTCTAAAACTCCTTGGCAGTCAGCAGACCAGATGTGTGTGCTTTTAAAAAAAAAAAATCTGCTTTTGTTTTTTATAGAAATGAGATGTTTTAAAACAAACGTTTTCACTGTCTGTAGAATATGATCTCATTTCCAAGGTGTGRCAGAGAAATGCACAGATGCTAGTAAAACCTATTTTTGGGCACTTGGATGCTATTGTAAATTATCTATGTACCAGTGAAGGATATAGAACTGTATATCCAGAAGGAAATTAGGGCYCTAGTACAGACAGACTAGCAAGGTTTTAAGCAGAAGTAGCTCCATATTGCTGTGCACTCTTTTCTATAAGCTGTATTGGTTTTGCATTTTTTTTTTCATCAAGTACATGTCTAATTTTTTTCCCTCTAGGACAGTAGGTGATTAAGGCAGTATGTACCATGAAAGTAGACAGTATCTAATAAGATACTCTAAGTAAGAGCTGCCATAGAGAGATTCTTGCAGCATGAACTCCTGCCACAATATACCTGTCAGGCTCCTGAGGGCACTATTAGGCTACTGATCAGTATTAGCCCTGATCAGTACATATTATTGCCATCAAARTTTACAGGTTTTTCAGTGACTACAAATAAAGTTCTGACTCCTTCACTGTTTTATACCAGTTTTGGAGAGCCAGAGACCATCTGGCAGATCAAGAGAAGAAACTCTTCTGACAAGGGCTGCAGACTTGGGCTCTGTCTGGTCTGAGATTTAAGAGAATTTAAGAGAAAGGTCTAAGGATGTTACCAAGTGCTCTTTGTTCCTAGCCCAGACTGTGCCCGTGGGCTCAAAGTGTTGCACTCATCATCAGTGCAGGCTCCTGCCTGACATGCAGGAGTTACTCTCCCACAGCCCCAAAGCCCTCAGACTCTGCACTGGAGGGGTCAGGTCCCAACAGCAGGGCAGTGGCCCTCAGCTCCACAGCTGGTCCCCTCTGGCAGTTCATGGCCTCCCCTCCTCTCCCCCAGTCCCCCCACCATAGCCTGCCAGGGTTCCAGTGCTGTGGGAAGACAGTCCTGTACTGGAAGTTTGCACAAACAGGATGGGGCTGCCTGGAGATGCATCAGGAGCTTTATTGCAGCATCACCATGTAATGACAAGGTTGAGACAACTGAGAGATGGCAACAGCTCATATCTTGCCAGCAGAAGCCAAAGATCTCTTTGTTACAGGGTATTTTAAAAGCTTTCTAGCCAATAGCATATTGCTAAAGCTTACAGACAACAGTTTCAGCCAGTCACTAAAAGCACCCGTACACCTGCTTCAAACAATGCTTGCTTGTATGTTTTTGATTAACAATACACAATACCCCATTATTAAGCTTAAAACCTTCTAGTATCTTGCTAAGCATATTTTTCTGCAGTCTTAATTCTATCCTGACCAAGCCTAAATACTTAAACTATTGTTTCATGTCAYTGCTTGCTGTACTTATTGCATCTTTCCTAGTTTCAGACTTTGCAGCTGCAGCTGACTCTAAATTCTCTGCTCTTTCTGTTTCTGAAGCCTGTTTTCACTGCTCCTGAAAGCCTTCTTACTTTTACTATTTCCCACAAGTCCCATTCTTGGGGGGTTTGAAAGCAGCTGACGATCCCCTCCTGGAGAGGAACCGCAGGATTCCAAGGGTGACAAGTGGGACCCAGGCTGAGCTGGGGCTGTGAGTCAGCCATAGGGACACATAACACAGGCCTGTGGATCAAGGGTGGGTTAAGACCCATGTTCAAAGTATGGATACCAGAAACAGCAGCCTGCAGAAGGTCTGTGGAGTGGGATTGGCTTTGGGAGACAGTGGCACACATTGTGTTAAAGCTGAATATTTTCATACTTGAGGCATGCCAAGCTGCCTTGGAAGGTGAATGGTCAATTCCTCTTTCCTTCATTATAGACAGAAAAAGCCATGACCAATGTAACTGGTCTTTATTATTTTTTTTTCTGCAGAAAACTTAATAAACCTTCTGCAGTAGGTGAAGTGCAGCTCTGGAGTGCAGTTCCTGGGCCTGGCTCCTGTAAAGCCTAAAAAATTTCTCTCTCAGCAGTGTTGTCAGAGTTGTTCATCAAGCTGTGAATCCTCTAAGACCCTTAATACAGAATAAACAGAGAAAAGTCCCCATTTAAGATCAGTTTTCATGCTTTTTGCAGCAATGCAGAGAGCAGTTAAACATTGCAGATGTCTCTGAACTACTTGTCAGGGATGAAATTCCAACTTTCCAGTTCTTCCACCTCCATTAATATACTTTTCAGAGAAGCAGAGCTTGAAAAGTATGTGATTTTTTTTTTTTTTTGCTGCCCTATAAAATGTCTTAGCTCACATTTAATTTTATCCATGATTATTTACAATAAAATTACTTTCATCTCCCTATAAATCCTTACCTGGTATATTCTTTTTCCAAATTGCTTTATTAATCCTTAGTTATGATTAATTAGAAATGGCACAAACAGCACAATCATTTCCTTAACTCTGGCCGACAGCTGGGCTTTAATAGACTACAAAGCATGACTTTGGTATCTGGATTTTATTTCTCCTCTGCATTAGCAATGTCACATGGTTGCAGAAGGCAAAAAAAAAAGAAAAAGAGATCTATTCCTGAGTGTCATTTTTAACTATATAGAGACAGTGTTTTATTAKAACTGTAATGGATTAAAACTTGTGGTACATTCTGAAATAATGCAGGCAGACAAAGCAGTTAGAGCTTTGTATTCATAACTATTAGTTGGAGTTTTTTTTATAATTTTTCATAACCCTCTACCATTAGTTTAAGTTTACTTGTGTGCTACTGACAACATTGGTCTCTGCCATGTTTATGGGACCCACAGATTATATGATGTGTGCAACAAATTAACTTCTCTGCAGTGACAATTGGCAAAATATTTATGTTTAAGAGTGCAAGATCCTGGTAACTGCTTGGTTCAGAGAGAGCATGATTTTTCCCTGGATATGCTTCATGTTTTTGCTGGACTTTGTACTCTTTGACTTCTTTTAGCCACCTACTGGAAATCTTATTAATGATATAAAAGTTGTTTAAATTGAGTACCAGGAATGGAGGAGCTTTCAGCTTCTACATCTAAACAGTAGGCAGAAGAGTGGAAGTGTGCTGATAACACTGAAAATATTTGAAATATTTGCATTTTATGCATATCACAAAATGAGTGTTTTTACCCCCTGAACAACRGTGTTCTAATGATATATCGCTTCTAGACTGTTAACCCACAGGGTAAAAGTGAGAATGGTTTTCCAGATGATATTACCATCTCAATTTCACCATATATCCTGCTTCAAAACACAGAAGAATTAAAGAATTCTGACCTTCTTCTCTGTCCAAGCATTGGTAGAAGGTGCTTTGGAAATTTGAGAAAATTAACTRCTTCTGAATTAAAGAAATGCTTTATAATTGGATGTCAAGTTTTTCTAGTGTAATCAGGATAAAGGATATAAAACTGTACAAAATAGAAAATCTGTCATTTAGAGAGATATGAATGTACAATGGAAATGTAAGAACTGTGGCCCAAGGACTATGAAAGTGATCTGATGAAAGAATTATAATGGAATCTCTTATAAAGGGCTTCGTGTTATTGACATTTACATAAGTGTTCAAGGAAAGGAAAATGAGGACTRGTTCATGTAAAAGAAATCCATTTCAGAAAAAAATGAGAAAACACAGTAGAAAAAAATTATTAAAGTCTGATGAATCATCAAGATATAGGAACTTGCTATCAAAACCTGCATTTCTGTTAAAGGAGGAAACTTACCTTTTTTAAAATACTTTTAAAAAACTTTCCTATTTCATCAATTCTTAACTAAATTAATAAGTTTTATATTGGATCAAGAAGGGTTTCAGATCTAAGGCTAGAAAAAAAGTCTGCTGTTGCCCCCAGCTACTTGTATGACCTTGAACAATTTAATTTTTTTTGGAGTTAAGATTCTGATTCCTAAGGTGTAAGGGGAACATCCCTAGTGCTAAGGCAAAGATTGTTGGTGATTTCTTGAAATGCTATAACAATGGGTTACATGTGCCAATACAGTTCACATATTTAATGAATAAATGTTATTTAACTATTGTTAAAAATGTTAACATTGTTAACAATGAAAGTTATGCAGTGTTTTAGTTCTTCCCACTCTTTAACCATCTTTGCTAATGTACTCTTGGAAAGGTAACCCCTCTTAAAAAATCCCAAGCAAAACCAGCTTCTCTCTTCTACCTACAAATTGGCTGATTGCCATTGACAGAAGTCAATGGAATCATTGGAGTACCCAAATATTCTATCTCTCCAACACTCCTCACTCTATTTTGTATATTTTGAATTGCACTTCTGTATGTTTTAAAACATGCTGCAGATTGAGTGACTCACTTTCTAGCTCTCTGTCTCCTATAAGACCAAATGTGCTATAAGAATCCAGTCCTTGAACAAAGCATACTCATGCACTAAAAAGTGGTTACTCAGTATAACAGCATTTCATTGTAACATATTAAAAAAAAAAAAAAAGTGCATTATGTACTTTTTGGCTTAATTTTTGCTATTTAAAGTGGGTCTAAATGATTGGCTTACACCTTAAATGGGATTCTTGTGTTAAATTGGTCCATTGCATCTGGAAAGGACCAAATATTAAGAAARAAAGGTAGGATCAGAGTGACTCCAGCTACACATCAAATTCCTTCTCAATTCATACAATGCCTTTTTTTTGAAAACTTGGAATAAGGTGATGCTTTCAACCAATTATTGGTGAGACTAAAAATGGGATTTTTTCCCCAGTTTTATTAAATCAACCCAAGCTATATAGGAGAAAGAACCTTCTTTTTACATACAGCCTTGTGSAGAATGCTGTAAACTGTCAGAAACACTTAACTTCATGCTGAAATGTTTTATACCTACTCTGTCCCTCTCTTGATATTTGCTATTGTGAAAAGGAAAGGACAAGTAAGGCAGTCAAAGGTTACCCTCACACCACCCTCACACACACACAAAGGAAAAAAAAGAATAGAAAAAAAGAAAAGAAAAAAAGAATGTTTTCAATTATAAATAGTGAATTCTAAGAAACAGCTGCAACATGTTTCTGAATTCTTTGTTTCTGACTGCTTTCCCTTCATGCCTTGAGCAACCAAAAGGATTAATTCTGGGTAGTTATTTAAATATAGTTACTTGCTTAAAATCCTCTGCCAAGATCAGAGAAAAGGGATTAGGATTAAACTGTTCTAATCGAAAGTAGTGTGGGTTGGTTGATTTTTTTTCCCCTGATAGGAACTCCATTGCTTCAAGAAACAAGTATTAACACTGTAGAGACTTCAGTGTTGTATATTGCATATGCCTCAGTGCTAATAAATACTAAATACAGAAAAAGGTTTTTATTTTTTTTATAGATGTCAGTGGATGTTTTAGGAGATGTTAAGRATAATAGTAAAATAACATATTGCAAAATGTCATCAGCAATGTGTGTTTCTCTTTTTACCAGTATGTAGAATGACTTTGACTTGTTTGAATTCCTTACAGAAGCCATACACACCAAATGTGCAACTAGCTTCAGTTAGAACTCATCCTTGGTGTGACTGTAATTGTAATAACAACAATAACCAGAATGTTTTCCTGTCATGTTTACTTTGCTTCTGTAACAGGCAAGGTAAAACAAAACTGTATATACAAAAGATGTCAATGCAAGGATAATGTCTAAAGATCATGCAGCCCCTTTAGGTCTTAATCTCCATTATTTTATACTTTTTTTCTTTTTTTGTTTGAAAATGACTGCTAGTGACTATTTGCAGACATAATGATTCTTACTATGTTTAAATTAAATCTAGATATTTAGTTAATTATTATTATTTAGTGTGCATGGGTGTGAAAACACTTTTTTTTTAATGAGACATAATGGATATTTTACTGATGAATAGTGTGGACATATTGGTCTAAGCTGTACTTCACAAGGATATACTGCATCTCACAGGGGTCACAGCAGGTTGATGGCTTTTTTCAGTTAAACTGGTTGAACTGTTGCAGAGATCAAGTGTCACCCATTCCTCTGCAGAATGGAAATTGGGAACAAATTTCTATTTCTGGAACAAATGCTTCAGTCAGTTCTTCTACACTTGGAGAGGAGCAGTTTCTGCAGATTATTTTCAAGTATCTTCTATTGCACATTTATAATCAGAGAATGAATGGTCAGTGGAGTGCTATAATGGGGTAGCTGAGATGTTCTCAAGTGTGTCCATGGAGTGAGGAAGGTCTTGGCAGGTACTAGGATGTAGTCCCTGCTAATGTTTAGAAGTGCTTTTTGTGATGGTAGAAGATTGTCTGAGAGAGCATGTTATGCATGTCAGTGTTGTTCTTCCTTAATATGGTAAATTGTGTGGCTATAAGCCTGTAAGTGTGAGTAYACTATTAAATGTATCCTTCCTTTCAGAAATTAATTGTAGTCTCACTGAAGATATATATGAATTATGTTCCATCATTGCTGAAACATCTTCTAGTAGTAGATGAAAGTTGACTGAGATGTTGTGGAAACATTTGATTGTTGGGATCATTATTGATGAAGAAACAGATTGGAAATGAGATTTGGAAAATATATCTACAGACCCATGCAGCCAYCCAGCAGTAGGTTGGAGGTAACTTAGATGTTGATTTCTTGGGGAGAGAAACTGTCTCTTTCACAGCATGTATGAATCAGAACCACGACTGGGTAGCATTAGCAGTATTACAAGCAGTAATAAYGTTTAACTGTATTTGCTGTCCTGTGATAGTTGACTAATCTGGCCTCTTGATAGCTCAGTTAGGTGGAGAAATTGATAGAGGAATTTTTTAGCCAGTCTTTTGACTCTCTGAATTGGAAAGTTTCAAACAGAAAACTATTTGCATTTTTCTCTAAAATTTTATTTTTCATGTGCTTTCCTGGTCTTTCTTGGGCTCTTTTTTATTTTTTTCCCTGCCTTCCTACTGTTTCTCTTACAGAGAAAGTTTCTCTTGTGCAAACTAAGGTCTTACTTGTGATGCTTGGAGATTTCCTGAATCCTGAGGATATCTYTTGACTGACTTTTTTTCAGGAGAGACACTGGGTAATGTTGCTGTAAAGAYGCCTTTAAAAAAAAAACAAAACTAAAGAGCCAGCGTTTCTCACAAAATATCTTCTTACCACTGCCTTCCACTGAATAACCTTTCCTGGCATTTCTTAGGGTGGCTCCTTTGGAGATAGGTTTTGGGATACAAATGCAATTGCCCTTAATTATTCTTTGGGAAGCCATGTGCTTTGTTTTTGGGGTTCCTGTCAGTCCTACTGCAAACAGGTCACAAACAATAGAGATTTACACTTAGATGTACTTTGCTTCTGCATGAGTGGTCACTTGATATTTTGATATGTTCTGAGTCTCAGAATCTCTGGAACAATATTGGTACAAGTCATATAATTTAATTTAACTGACTGCCTTAGTAAATGTGTGTCATTTGTTAAGTGTATGAAGAGGAAATCTGCCTTTCCTATCTTTTGCTGCAGTTTCATGTCACAAAAACAGACATTTTGTTTGCTATATTATGCTTTATGTCAGAAAATGGCTTCTTGTGATTGTCTAAAATGATATAGTCATATAATCTATGACTATAACCAATACCATTTTTTCTCCTCTTTTCTGTATAGTACAGTTCTAACTAAATTAAGCAAGTAAGATGTCACTTATGCCCTCACATTTCTAACTAGTTGGGTTCAAGGAGAGTTCACACAGAGCAGCTTTTTTTAAATTCCTGTTGTCCTCTGTCAGAAGGCCCCCCCCCCCAAAAAAAAAGAAGGAAAAAAGGACCAGAATTTCCCGAAAGAATTAAGTGTTATCTGTTTCGCAGTAACTGGCACAGACTCCCATTATTTGAATAGTTGGTGCAATGMTCTACACATATGAAAATTCTCCTAGAGAAATATATAGGACATTGTTTAGCTGCCTTGGACTTCCTTTGACAAAGTAGCTGTCTCATAATGCATAGAAAATGAAGTCTCAGTCTGCCCTTAGACGGAAGAAGCCTGTCTACAAAAGGCTGTTCCCTGGGTCAGGGGGTTGTTAATTATTACCTTGCCGTGATAATTAACAGAAAGGTACAGAAATATCTTTGGTCTTCTGGCTTATGCATACACTTTCACTGCTTTGTTTAGAAATTAATTAAATTAATTTTTATACTGGGTATAGTCTCGATATTGCCAAATGCTTTGTTTTGTTTTCATGCATACAGATGTTTGAGTCTTAGTGCCTTTTTGCTTGGAGCCAGATGGAAKTTACCCAAGATATGACTAGTCCTGCTGAGCCTTGGCACCTGACTGCTCTTATATTGTCAAAAACCTTGGTTGCTCAAGGTCCTTCGAGAGCATACACTGCTCTATTTTATGACTTTCTGGCAGTGTTTTTTCTTTTTGTAGTCTGTCCCTAAAGAAAATGTTACTTTTTCCTCTCTAGGAATGGAGACRTGTAAGTTCTTCTCCCCAGTGTAGYTGTGTGATTTTTTTAATATTTAGTTGTGGTGTGACTTGTATAAAATTAGGCATGATGGGGAATTGTCCTATGATGCAGCATTCCCTAGTTACTGAATAGGTCCAATGTGGATGCCAATTAACTCTTGAGAATGTTTATATCATTGAGCTCTAAAAATTATCAATTCAGTGCAGGTCAGACTAACAGATTGTCTTTTTCACAACTCAGCAAGGATTTGAGATTTTAAAACAGGTGCATAAAAATATTTACTAATCTAGCTGACTCCTTCAGGTTTGCTTTTCTTCTCTTTTAGCCATACCAAAGATGTATCAGGAGTTCTCAAGAGATTATCCAGTGTATTCAAGCCTCACTGAAACTGAACAGATGCTTTTCAGCTTTGTTGAAGCTAAGTTCCTAGGAAACTCATTAGCATTTTACATGAAAATCCCTTGCCTTTATATTTGCATCCAGGTGACAGTGGGAATGGGGAACATAGTCTTTGTTTTGCATGATTTAGTTCTTGTTTATTTAAAGCCRTATTTTCCTCTTCAGATTTTCTAAGAGATTTCCTTTTTCTTTGRATTTGCATTGATGGCTACAGCAGCTATAAGCTTCTACCTTTGTGACTTACACATAGATTATATGTGAGGTGTTTTGAGAGAATGTGGCATGAGACCTTGATGCTGACTCTCAAATCTTTGGAGCCTATGTTGCAGAGATTTTTAGCTACCCAGCATGGAATGCCTGCTGGAGGCTAAAGAGAACATTGTAGCTTGTACATCTGTGTCCTTATTTCTCTCTAACATGACCTTTAATATTCTTCAGATGTGTATAGCAGTACAGGTTGGGCCTGAAGGATCTGATCATTGTTGAGCAGAGTAAATCATGAGATAGTCAATTTTCTGGACAAAGTGGCAGTGTTCTGGCAATGGGGAATACTTTGAAGCTGTGAAAGCTTGTTCTGAAGTGACAGAATCAATGTCCATGACACAGATTTGAATGCTTTCCTATTAGGCAGTCAGACCTGTTGCTAGAGTACCAAGGGATCATCTTAGCTAATCACTGACATTACCCATGACAGGAGTCTGTGAGGCCATAAATAACTTACCCAAGATATTTATGTAGGAAATATTGTTGGACAGAGTTGTTCTTKCAATGCTTTATGTAGCTTCATAGCCCTCCTTTCCAGAGCATCAGAAATTCAGACAGAGCAAGGGCAGTCTGGGAAATCTTTTTCACTGTTGAAATAAATCTTTCTTCCTTCGTCAAATGCTGCTCTCAGTAACATGGTAAAAACCATAATGGACCAATGAGAACAGTCTGGTTGTCTCATGTATGGTTTCAAAATACCTTAATGCATTAACTAGTGTCTGAATGGTGCTTGACCTGCACCACAGCCCCAGAATGATGCTATGCCTCCATCTCATCACAACAGATATAAGTTTCAGCTCATTTGCACAGATATGTCAAGCCTGGTGCTTGCTGGATTTGCTGTACCTGCCCAAATCACTGTACTTCACTGTAGATGTGCATACACAAAGCACTTGGRGAACTTTCCACCCCCCAGGTTCTGCCTGAAGGCCGATGGGATGCCTTGGCAGTGGAGGCATAGGCTGCCTCATGTAACCAAACCGATGCACAGAACCTTCCAGACTCTCCTCTGAAGCAGGGGGAGAAGGGCCATTAAAAATAAATAGTTAAATTTATAAATTTATATTGATAAATTGTTGGGCTGGTTGTACCTTGCTGTTGTGTAGTATCTTTCCTGAGAAACCTGTGGAGTTTCACTTGTTATGACCCAGTAGATTACCAGATGGATGCACAAATGAGGAAAATACTCACACTCTTATCTGTATTCATATAAAATGCACTAACTTAAAAAAAAAAAAAAAAAATCTGGCTCCGTACTCCAATGGAAAGAAGACTTTGTAAAGCGAACATTTTGAATTTATATGACATACAACAGAATGATAATGTTGCACTAATAGAAAAAAAGGAAAATTATGTTGCATGCTATTTAACTAAAACAAGTTAAAATTACTCTAGGAACACCATTGGATAGATTCCCAGTTGGGTTGTATTGTTTAGTTCCATTGATTTGAGTGGATTTATTCCATTATGAACTGAGTGAATAATTCACTAGGATTTAATTTGTGCACTAAAATCAACACAAAAAAGAAATTGTCTTAGTTATATTCAGCCTATTGCTGTAACCATTCAAAAGCCTGTGCAGAAGGAAGATAGGTAGATTTTCCTTGTCATCATTAAAGCAACATCCATGAGCACAGAATTTAGTCCATGTATCCACTCTGAAAAGTAGATCTACGTCATGAAAATCTGGTTATCTTCTTATTTACAGAGGTTTGTCAACAGAATGCTGAAGTRCTAGCATCTTGTCTTTATCAAGACCTTAAAAAGTATAAGAATCCCTCAAAGACACAATAACTATTTATGTTTATACACAACCAATGTAGTTTGAATTAAATTTACAAAATAATCATATTYATACAATTCATTCTATTAATATTTATACTCAATACCTTAAGGTAATAATTGTTTTAAATGTTTTAAAGATTTGTTAAGTTTTTAGGTTTTTCAAAAATAAACATATTTCCTAATATTCATGAAGGTTTCAGTTATTTTTCCTTCAAAGGAAAGAAGACAGTCAAAATACAGAATTAAAAATATATATGCTCCTTTGTTCTCAAAATTTCCAAAAGAGTTTATTCAACTATAGGCTAGATCTTTCTCTGTCTCTGGTAAACTTCGGACTTTTTGAATTCTATCCTGAAACCATATGAATGCTTTCCATTCAATCTTGCTGCTCAGATTTGTGCAAACTTTTTACGTCATGGGAAAACTTATCCCAAATGAGTCCAATTTGACTGATGTGCAAGATCTTCTTCTGATGTGCCTTCCTCTGTGGTTGATTACGTGAATTACATATTTAGTTCAGAAAAACATTYCTCAGCTGGTTTCTAATGGCTAATTTATGGCCCACTCCGTCCTGAGAAATACATGTGATTCCACACTAGATGTGTCTGTGCTTAAAATACTCAACAGTTACCTGCAAACTTCTGAGATAAAGGAATAGGAACACTGGAACAGGACCTGTGAAGTTCRGGTTTTGCAAAGTGTCTTCTTTCTATCTGTTACCTTTGTGCTTAAAGTTGTTGCACTAAGTTTCTCTATTAACACCTTTGTCAGAAAATAAACAAACCATATTTTTAACAATTGCATTTTTTCAAAGGAGTGTTCCACCTTTTCCAGGASAGATGACTGCCCAGCAATGGGTTGGAAGGGGAAAAGGTGGGATCATCTGGTCCTACCTCCCTGCTACAGAAACTTAAGAGAAAAGCAAAATTCCATGACTTAAGAAACTGAGGTCATACACAACTTACAGTTTTGCATAAGCTCAGGACCTCCAGTCCTTAATATTTATGGAGGAAATATGTATTTAGGTGTAGCAAAAGTTAAGCTACAACGTATGTTCATACTAATACATAAGTGTGTATTTGTGTAACAAATGTGTTTATGTAATAATTGATCCTGGATCATCTTAAAATATGACCTTAGAAACCATTACTGATGAAATGTTGAGCCCATTTCTGGATCTAACACTGCCACACCACAAAGTACCAATGAAGYCATCCAGAGTGAACACTCCTTATATGCTAGATCTCTATAGCAAAGTGTTAAAACAAAGACAAAATCAGAGGAATTTACACATGAGATTGCTCCTTTCAGTCCAGTGAAAAAAAAAGTCAGCCCTGTTTAGTGACTTATATTATCATAGATTCGTTATTGTAAAGTATTTATTGGCCTTTGAGGTAATTGTTATTAGTGGAGAAACTGTCCTTGTCCAAATGGACATTTTTCATGCTGGCATCTCTTTWTATGGCCATTGGGAGCCTTTTTTATGTCTGCTTTTTGACTTCTGTCTGTGTGTGGTGTTTGCAAGGCCTGCTGCTTTCCTCCCAGCCCAGCAGCTGTCTCTCGTTTCAGCTGCTTGCACAGACTCATGGGATGCAATTATTTCAGAAATGTTCATTCTAATAGAGTTGTTATTCCTACACAGTGCATGTTTATGTGGAAGCATTTGAATATAAAGGCCTAAATGTGTCATTTGATCCATACTGCTGGAGTCCAGTTTTCACATATTTTTAAGCCTATGGCATTCTCTATTATTCTGAGTTTTATCTTTGATGCACTTGAGATATCCTTGTCTTGTCAGGTTATGTTGAACTYTGCAAATACTGATATTACAAAAGCAATTCTACTTTTGATTTCTGCCTCAGACTTTCCTTTGTGATGGTAATTCTGAGATATCTGAATGAATCCACTCATTCAGGTTTCTAAACTTTGATGTAAATTTCTTATTGCATATGAGAATTTTCCATTGTCCTTTATGTGTTTTTTCCCCTCCTGTTTCATCACCAGTCCACAGGGAAGTAGCTTTGTTTTTAGATCTGCTAGCTATGGTTCTTCCTCTGCCAATCAAGTTGATACAATCTACAAAATAGAGATTATAGATCTTTTACCACTAGCTAAAAAGTGCGTCCTATCAGAATTTTTAAGCACTTTAGATTTGCTACATTCAAGGAAAATATGAATAGAGATGCTGCCAGGAGAAAGCTTTCAGTCAATTCTTGTTAGAGTYATTTACTTAATATGTACCCTGTGAAGATTACACTTTTCTAAAGCTTTTAAGTTATAATGCAATCTGAATTTACGGGTTTTTAGGAGGGAAACATTTGCATTTKCCTGTGAAGTTGAAGGAACTACCTTGCTTTTCTACCTTCTGTGTTGATGGAATACTACTTTACATAAACATTTCTTATTTTACCTTTGCTATTAATTTATTTTTGAGGGCTGTGGTATTTAAAAGAGCTGTACTCCTATTTTAAAAGAGCTGTACTCCTATTTTTACTGCAAGGAATTCAGTGACTTGCCATATGTTTTATCTCCACATTCCCTTCAGACCTTAACTGCTGTTTGGTGGAACCTGTGCTCTTATCTAACATAGTGGAGCAGCTTCTGAGATCCACATCTGCTTTGAGAGAAGGACAACACTCTAAWGAGGAAGTTATAAAATCACTTGCAGCCTGTTCTATGCCAAGATATATATTGGTAATTACGTCACAGGAGAGAAACAGAGTTGTCACCTCAAAATAATCTTTTTTTCAAAATTTTTCAAAATACTTCTATGGTGAAGGCACACTTGAGTTGGTAGGCAAAGGGRTGTGATTTCTAGTCAATAGAGACAAAAAATGGTTTAAAACTGGATCTCTCAAATCCCCAAAGTCTGTACTAACTTAGGGGTATTTATTTGGGTAAATAAAGAGGCATGAAAATGGGGCAGTGACATTGTTCACTTTTTCTCTTTTCTTGAAAGGTCTGACCTGATTTCATCTAGTAATCTCAGGAGATGGTTCATAGTTGTGGTTCTTGGAAAAGGATGGACAGCTGGCTTTATAGAGGTGCTGAGTGTACAAACAAAAAATTTGTAAGTATGGTACACAGAGGAGTTCAAACACAGCTGGTGCACACAGTGTCTCAGACATACTTGTATGTTCTAGATGAGATACTTCCTTTGATAATGGAYTGCAGCCAAACTAATAAGTCTTGACTGCCAGCCAGCTCTCCTGCCTAGCGATGCACACAAACACTACATACTAACATGGTCTAAAATACATGCCTTGGCTTGGTCTTTGTCATACTTAAAATTCTGAATCTGGATTAAAGTTTCCTATTGTCCAGATCCTAGTATTTGCTATGTCCTTTGAAGACTGTACAGCAAGGCAAGTTCTGTCCTGGCTTTGGAGACCATGGATATATATTTGAATTGATAAGTCTCATACTAGTCCAATCCCTGCTCCTGTTCTCAGTTTGATATAGGCTTATTTCAAATTTACTTRGTTTTTCATGCAGCTGCTACCCAGATTAAACATTGGACAACAGAGTCCCTCAGTATCAGTCATGCTTAGCTCCTACTTTACAAGTTGTCATATGCCTGACCATGCAGTGAAAAACTCACAGATTTTAAAATTATTTATTATTAGTGAGTAGCTAATAATAAATATTATATATATAAAAATTCTCAGCTAGTGAGTAGCTGAGAATTCATATACATATGGCTTGGAAAGAAAAAAATCTATTAAGAATTTACAATTTATTTGTGTCTCAGAACTTAGCAGGGATGTGCTAGAGTGGGAAAAAAAATTGGTGTGCTGAAGTTCAGTGTAGTCCCCCAAATCCATTCCAAATTCTGACCTCAGCTATCTTTTTTAAAATTTGCTTATTGTCTACCTGTCTTATTGCATATTTAATTGTTGCTAACTTCCTGAATGTTGTCAGTGATCTTTTAGCTGATATACCTGGAGCAGGCAATGGAAAAAACAGAAAGGATTGGATTCATCAAGGGTAATGTTTGTGCCCTGGGCTCCATTCATAGTCAGTGAAGATGTAGTCAATATAGTGAGGAGAGTCTGAAGTGCAATTTGTCTCATCCTAAAGCAGCTGTCTAAGAGAACTGAAATGAATCAAACCTTGAAAGTGCCCATTACTCTCCACTGATCTGAAAGGGAGCCAACTGGGACTAGCTTCCAAGCTTCCATGGAAGCAGTCACATATCAAACATTAAATGATTTGAGCCCCATCCCACACAAACAGCATTATTTAACAGATGTGAAARAATACCTGAGATTTTGTTACAAACAGGCCTATTTTGTTCGAAGGCTGGGGGAGCAGGTCTGCAATCCCTGTTTGGACAGAAAATATCACAGATGCAATGAAAACTGCTTGAGTTCAGGCACCCAGTTGCACTTCTTTCTGTTCTACATGTGGATGGTCACCACAGATTTGGGAAGCGGTAAAGAAGGGGACAAAGCAGAAAAAAGGAGTATTTCTCCATGTAGTTAAACRTATCTGAGTTGTAGCTCTGAGATTTCAGTAATACTTTACAACTAGACTCATTTAAAATTATAGTTGCTCTGAATGCAGTGCCAGAATTCTTAGMCATGTAGTGCTTCTCTTGCCATACAAAGTGGTTTAGAGATATAAAATTATTATTTTTCTCTGATTGCATTCCTAAAACTTGAGTTTAGTTTAGTATTGAACCTTGTGTACCTACTTCAAGTTCCTCAACTTWAACTTTAAAACTTATAAAACATACTTCCTGCATGAAAATCACTTTTCTCACTTCAAAAGCAGAAAAAGAAAGAAAGGAAAGAAAGTAGTAGTAGAAAGTAGTAGTAGTAGAAAGGAAAGAAATTAATGTAGAAATGTAGTTTATATCAAACCCTTTGCCCCTTCTGGTGGTCTTCTGTAATCTGAAAATTGCACCCTTTTTCTCCCTGTGTTAAATAAGAGGGAGAGAAGGGAAAAATACCCAAACCCCTTGATTTTATGAAGTTAGGAAATAATGACAGGAAATGAGGWTTTTTGTTTCTTCTCTGGCACAGGCATTATGATGAAGTTAAAATACAGWGATTAATTGAAAAAATGTGATAAACAAAACCCCTTGAAGGTCTCAGAATAATTTTGCCTGGCAGCAGTGACAGTCTACTGCCATCAGGCACAAAACCTACAACAAATTTCTGGAGAGAAGGAAAGGGGAAAGGGGAAAGGGGAAAGGGGAAAGGGGAAAGGGGAAAGGGGAAAGGGGAAGGAAAGGAAAGGAAAGGAAAGGAAAGGAAAGGAAAGGAAAGGAAAGGAAAGGAAAGGAAAGGAAAGGAAAGGAAAGGAAAGGAAAGGAA
>CADDXX010000372.1:487918-700346 GCA_902810485.1 Alauda arvensis
GGAAAGGAAAGGAAAGGAAAGGAAAGGAAAGGAAAGGAAAGGAAAGGAAAGGAAAGGAAAGGAAAGGAAAGGAAAGGAAAGGAAAGGAAAGGTGAAAGGAACCCCTCCTTRAAGTTAATTGTCTTCCTGTTCCTTCCACCTTGTTTGAGCCCAGTTTTAACAGGGAAATGCAATTCTGTCTAATTTGCATGAATAAAGCTCTATGGAAAAACAGCTTATACAGTGAATTTGATTTTTTTTGTTCCCCTGGTTTATTATGGAAATGTTTAAAATAAAACAAAATCCTGCAGAGCAAATTGTTATGGGAAACTCATGGAAAAGATTCTTGATTTTCTTTTGGTTGTTTTGATGTCAGGTAAGTTCCAAGCATTTAATCTTAGACAGGACTAGACAGATTTTTAATCACAGGACAGAAAATGTTGAAATACCTGCTTCAACCCCATCCTCTCTGTCTAACCCTCTGTTATTATTAAGGCAGAAAACTTTCTGAGATTTGTGATAAACTTAGTTCTTTGCCTGCACTTGTATGTTTTTCATATAGCTTTAAGAAAAGCTCCCTAAATCCACATTTATGCTGTGTTTTGAAAAGAAGTCCAGTGCGTGATCCTATTGTGTGTAAAGTCTAGTGGTGTAAAAGAACTCAAAAGAGTGTCTGTCAGATTCCTATGCAGCACGATATTCCCACTCAGCATTTCAATTCAAATTTTAAAAAACACATTAAGGAGGCTCAGTTGTTGGACCCAGGTTACGTCTAATTTCTCATTGAGATGATGAAGAAAACCAGTATGTTTTGCCTGAAATTGTCAGTCAGTATATGAGCTCAGTCTACTTCTTCTTACTGCCTTTTATGTTAATGAATAAACAAAATATATGTTTAAATATCTATATTTACAGCTGTATTGAACTACATATTTTGCATAAATTGTAGCTGTGTATGGAATCAAACCATGCAGTTTTCTAAGTGTATTTTAAAATAGATAAGGATTAACCAGCATACATGTACAAAAGAGAGAACCTTTCCATATTCCAACTTAAACAGGACTTGGGCCCAGYGCCTGCAGACTGAAGTCCCTGCCTGATGCAAATAATGGTTACATCTAACCCAAAGCAAAATTAAAGACATGGAATGTTAGAAAAGCCTCCTGTCCCTCTCCCTCCTGCAGCTGTGGTCCCAGCTCGGTGTCTGTGTGTGTGTGGGTCCTGCCGGCTGCTTCCTCTCGGGGAAGAGCCAGTGGTCCCATGGGTGCGTGTGAGCCTGCAGGATGGAGGGAAGGGGGAGATTCTAACATCAATAGGGTTTCTCTGGGATGAGGATGAGGGGTACTGACTTCCAGAAGAACAAGCAGTTTATTGAGCTGTTGCCCACTGAAAGCGTGGAGCGCAGCGTGGAAAGCATTTTTAAAACCTTCATCCTGGGTGGGGATAACTCGGAACTGTCCGATCAGATACAGAGAAATTGGGGAGTGACATCGTGGCAGCAGCCAGTAACTTTTGGGCTTCCTTGCATACTAATATCCTCATTAAAACTTCCTGCTCTCCTAGGGGGGCAAAGCCCACGTTGCCAGCACCCCGGGTGCCCACAATGGAAGAAAAAAAAAAAAAAAAAAACAGGTAGGAAATGCTACTTGCAGTCTATAATGTTCAAAGATGCAAGGATTGGAGATTTAGTCAGAATTCTTCCTAATACTYCCTTGCAATCAGCACTTTCTGTCAGACCCTCCAGTCAGGGCTATGACTTATGCTGATTGCAATATGAAAACACACATACTAATTTATTGCTGTTTTCTAATCCAATATATGAGTGTATTGAACTGGATGCCTAAAAATTTGAGATATATATATATGTATATATAAATGAAATATATATGAAGGTTTTTTATTGTATTTAAGGAGGAATAAAATTTAACAACTAACAAAATATTCCATAAAGATTTATGCTCTTGCTGTATCTATTTCTTTTGTTTTCATCCCATTTAGCTTTCATTTTGCTTTCAACTTAAATTTGGTCAACCCTGAAACTCAGAACTATGGCAATATCTTTGCTAGTTTTTTGAAAAATCCCAAACAAAACAAATAGATATTTGAGTAGGTGGGTCATTGTCTGAATAAATCCTTAGAATGCCATTAAGAGAACACACTTGGGATATGTGAAGGATCTAGAGCACGTCATGTGTAGTGTTGGAGGGATATGGAGTTGTTCAGCCTGGAGAAAAGGAGGCTCAAGAGAAACCAKTCACCCTAAGACACTCTCTACAACTACCTGAAGGGAGGTTGCAGCAAGGTGGCASTCAGTCTTTTCTCCCACATAACAAATGACAGGATGAGAGGAAATGGTTTCAAGTTGCACCAATGGAGGGTTAGATATATCTATTAGGAAAAATGTCTTTACTGAAAGGGTTGTTAAGCTTTGGAGTAGTCCGCCAAGGGAGTCACTATCCCTGGAGGCATTAAAAATGTATGTACATGTAGTGCATCTGTAGAGAGTCAGGGGCATATTTCTGCTCAGCAAARTGAATACTGAATCTGTAGCTTGTAATAAGTTTCTCAGCTTGTATTTACAAAAGGCTATAAATGGCAAAAAACAGTAACATTACTTTCCCCTCCCYTTCTCCCAGCCAGAACATGGGAGAAAACAGAACTAACAAGGACAGAGCAGCAGGAGGTACTTCACCCTGGAAGAGGCACATCCCAGGAGGAACTGTGACTTCTGGACAGCCCATGCCAGAGCAAAGGAAATTAGTGCAAGCAGCAACGGAAGAAAAGAGTGAGAAACAAAGAGAGGCTGAAGGAAACCCCTACACACCCCCACTCCACCCTCTTGAGGTGCATGTTGCCTCCCAAAAGGGACTGAATGTAGCCTGTGGCAATAACATGGAGGATGAGCAAGTGGGGAAGASAGTAAGCGACTGTAGTGAACCTGAGCCTGAGGAAAGGAGAAGAAAAGCATTTTCCCCAGGTGTTTAAATGTTTGCTATTTTGTTCCCAATACCCAAGTCAATAACGAAATTTTTAAAATTAAGTGAAATTCTCCMAGTCTGCTTTGCCTGTAACAATATTTGGTTAGTGATTTCCTTGTATTTTTTTCCGAACTCATGAATTTTCTCTTTGTTGTTATTCTTATTTTCTCCTCTGCCCTTCTTGTGGGAGGAGAAGGAGTAAGTAGCCCTGTGGATTGTTGGCTACTAGCTGGCAGCAAGTCACCACAGCCTTCCCAGAACCCAAAATTAGATTAGGACTTTCTATATTCTGTTGCAGTTTTATGTGTTAGGGACAGTATGGCAAAATCTTTCCATTTTCATTTGGTTGAACTAACAAGGAAGGTTCACTTAGGTCATTAAAACATTGCAAATTTTCTGTACATGCTTGCATCTTGATACACCGAAGCTGTAACAGCAAAGGGAGGCATTTTTTCAGGTACACTAGTCCAGCTACATTAGTTTTGTTGTAGACAGGATTGTAGGCACTCAGGAGAKATGAGACTTAGGTCTAAAACTCTAAAATCTAATATGTTTCATAATCTTGAAATAGAATTCTGCTTCTAAAATATGCATATGCTATATATTATGCTTACTTCTGGAACCTTGATTAGGTGTTTTGCTGTGTTCCCTTCTGTTGCAAATGATGTATTTCAGATTCAGTACCARAGAACACCTAACTCCACTATTTTTCTCTGTAAACAAAAGAGCTTTGCYCTTTTTATCCATATCTGCAGGGAACTTTAGGAAACACTGTGYTTTTGTGTGTGTGAGTATTGTTTTTAATAATGAAGGCACAATGAAGGCTGAGGGAGAGGAAATTTTTATGGAATCAGAATGYGATTTGCATGTCTTAAAGGAAGTAGCTCTGCATTTAAATATTTTAGTCATCTTTGTTTTCCTGGCTTCACTTGCAGTGTGGATTATCTGAATACAGATGTCTCAGACTTCCTCATAAGAATTCTAAACAAATAATGCCACAAGATCATAGAAAAGTTTCTGAATTTAGCTTCTCTAAATGTCTCTATTATTTCTATTTTTATATTGTCCTTTTCCCTGTGCTCTCACCATCCAAGCACTCCCCCATGACAATGTAGCATTTTTGACATAATGATCAAGGAATTGGAAGGCAAGTAAAAAAATACTGCCCAAGAACAAATGACTGTTAATTGTATATATGTAWTAATTGCTATATATTAATCTTATGCTCTTTTTGTTCATCCTTTTTCCTACATTTCAGGTTGTTAGTTCTTTACATTTTGGCAGAGGTATATGGTGACTAGACACARGCTTCACTTAGGCTGATATCTACCACTAGCCAAGATGGTACAAACTGGTATGGAAATAATGTGTAATACATTTTATGTTGTATTTGACCTTGTATCTCAAGTTTTCAAATGTTTATTACAGCAGTCATAAACGTGTTTGTGTGGTAGGTCAAGCTAATAGCAAAATACTTTTGCTTCTTCAAATGAGAGAAGTTAACTTTTAGGTCGTAAACATTGTATGGAAAACCAGACATRATCAGTTATGATAAAATAATGATGTTCAGTAGACTACAGATCTATTTGCAAGACTGTTTTTGCCTTTTTTTTAATATATAATGACAGGAAAAGAAGAACTCTAAGAGGAGATCTCTTACTGTGTGACAGAGAAGTTAGAAATGTTTGTGTAAAATGCAATTCCGGATATGCTCACATAGAGAAATAAATGTCATGTATTTTTTGTATATTTGACTGTAACACCTGGTGTTATACATTTACTTGATTTTAAACATGGGAGTAACTTCATCACTCTTAGAATTGCTCCTGGACTCATTAAGCATGCACACTTCACCATGTAGATGTCTACTTATGCAGTGATGTGAGGTGGCTGAATCTTAACAGGTGAATTTGGGAATCAAAACATTTGCATCTTCTYTGACTGTACCATAAATATATACACCTTAGGAATGGATAGTTGGATCCTGCCTGTAAATCTCCATTTTAGTTTCTTGATTAATGAATGTTACTACTCTATCACAAAGTTATGTTTGTTGGAGAGATCTGAGTTCTTGCTGAGGTACTGGGGGATTTCAAGAAGTTAGTTTTTAGTTAGTTGATAAAAATGGAGGTGAGGATGTCAGGGCTAAACAGAAGGAGGTTATTATGGATGTCCTTTGGAAAGTCAGTCTGGGTTTGAGACATTTTCTGTTACCAYTAGCTGGGATGACAGTCAGTTTGGCTTTTTTGGTTAAAATGTCAGAATGTTTTTTCAATCTAGGTCATTGTCCTCAGGAAGGTCTCTAATTGAATTGCAATGTGTATTCTGGCATTTGCATCAGAGGTTTGGAATTATTTTGTGAATATTTTGTCGAAGCCCTGTGAAAACCACAGTTAAAGAAAGTTAATTCTTAGCTGCTCTATTTAGCAAAATTACTTGTGATTTGGAGTCTACATAAAATCTTTAAATTCTTCATTAATTTGGCATTCAAACTCCTTTAATAATTTTTAACCATAAAACTTGTTGTGGTAATTCTRATTTGCTTGCACAGTCACTTCAGATATTCTTAACACAATTACTTTAAGCAGCTTGAAAGATAAGAGGCATTATTGTCGTGARCAAGTCAAGCCATTAAATCAACATCAGGCTGGCAAGGAAGGTGAGATGTCTGTGATGACATTAAGGTGAGAAGGAAAGTAATGACAATCTGAACAGTGACTGGGTAAACAATTCATATTTTATACTGTACTTAGGAAATCAATACAAATGTAATGTTATTAGTGATAAAACCAGAAAAAAAATGCAAATAATAAACTCAGATTTACCTAAATAAAAAAAGAAAATGAATGCTGAAGCAGAGATGTGTGAGCTCTAAGACTCTTGTGCCCTCCCCTTTACAGTAAAGATTAATTTTATTTTCTTTCAACAGAGCTTTCTAGAATAACTCTAGATATTTTATGAAGTAACTCTTGACAAATTTCTCTGCAGATTTCCACACAAAAGGAATTTGAGAATTTTAAGGTGAAAGCTTGTAGATGAATTATTAGAAGAGTGGCCCCAGAGACTGATTTTTGGACTTTAAACTTTCTCTTCTAGTGGTTCGATCTTTTCTTAAGCAAATCGTTATGGAATATAATCCAGAGCATCAGTTATTGAGTTTTTAGGCAAGTTATAAACTCCTATTAATTTTAGTAAACATTGTGTCCTTATATGCATGGGCCTGAAGACATTTAGTAAAAGACACTTGATTAGAAAATGCATATTCTTTGAATATTACTGAAAATGTTAAACATACTTTGGATGGCAGAGGTGGATAATTATGCTCCCTCCACCTCTATTCATCCAACTTTGAAACACTTATGTGTAGACAGAACTCTTGAATGATTATTACAATACTCAAACTCTCTCATGTCCTCAGTTAGAGTGCAGAGATTTCAGCTGACTTAGAGTCTAAAAGTAAAAATAAGAACTGAGAATTTCATTGATGTAAAACCGTTCAGAAGATAAAAYTCCTTGGGAATTTTTGGAAAGKTTCCCCTTRTTTTAAATGGCATTTTATYGACTGACTSTWTGTAGATKTTGGAGATTTTKGKKKTTTTTTGAGGGTTTTTTTGGTATACTGTCCTAAAAGTTTCAAAGCAACTTTCACTTAGTGAGATGTTCACGACAAAATCTGTTTTCTGGTCAAAATGTATTTTCTTGTMAAAACCACATATTTGTTGGTGATAAGTAYTTAAAAGMTTTTATTAGATGYTGACAACCTAAATTCTATTCCTTCTTTTGTCMTATTTGAAACAGGTAGAAGTTTTAATTTGGTCTCCCATGAAATKAATGGTTGCCTTAGTCATTTACATATATATAGTCAGTTACTCCTGCTGGATTTTTTTTTTTCTTTTTTTTGGTACATAGTTGTAGTGGGTTTACATTGGCTGGAGGCCAGGCACTTCCCAAAGCCATTCTATCRCTCCCYTCTTCAACTGARCAARAATACAAAATGTAATGAAGGGCTCATGGGTTGAGACACAGACTGGGAGASATCACTCATCAAATACCATCACAGGAAAAACAGACTCCAACTGTTACTATTATACAATTATTAGTCAGTACTAGCTCAATTTATTACTAAAACAGTCTGAGCAAGGAGATGGGGAATGGTGGTTATGGTCAGTCCATCACACAGTGCTCCTGTTGCTGCTCAGGGAAGAGTCATTCCCCTGCTCCAGAGTGGGGTCCCTCCCTTGGCAGATAATTCTCCATGAGCTTCTCCAACGTGAGTCCATCTCATGGACAACAGTTCTTCACAGACTGCTCCAGTGTGGGTCTCTCTTCCATGGGGTGCTTTCCTTCAGGCACAACCTGCTCCAGGATGTGTCCCCCACAGGGTCRCAAGTCCTACCAGGAGACCTGCTCCAGCATGGGCTCCTCTCTCCACCCGTCTGCAGGTTCCTGCCAGGAGCCTGCTCCAGCACAGGCCTCCCTCAGGTTCACAGCCCCCTCTCAAGCATCTGCCTTCTCTGGTTTGGGGCTCCTCTAGGGGCTGTGGGTGGATCTTTGCATTCCCATGGTTTGTGGGGCACAGCTTCTTCACCATATTTAGGAGAAAAGGACCTCTGTACAGCAAACTAATGTGGTTATGCAGAAGCCACTTTATTGTTTACAATAAGCAAGAGTTATAGATTCTAGGATGTATATTCATGCACTCAGGCATTATTTGATTGGATCCTCAGCTTTGCCCACGAGGCTGGCACGCACTTCTCAAGGCACTTAATTAATCAAAGTCTATCATTACGTAGAGCCCACTTTTATCTGAGCTTTGCATTCTTGATGGTCAGTTTCTCAGGCTCTTTATTCCTATTTTAGTCTTGCTTTTGCCTCAGTGGCCTTGGTGAATTCCTGATGGTTTGAATAACAAAATGACAGGTGTTCTGATAAGACTACAAGGAGTTTGGCTGGTACACAGAATAACCCAACTCGTGCAAATACATTGCTACAACCATGGGATGCACACCACAGGCTGTAGATGTGTCCCAGCTCCAGTGCCTGAAGCGTCTTCTGTCCCTCCTTGTCCACTGACCTTGSTGTCTGCAGGGCTRTTCCTSTCAYRTGTTCTCACTCCACTCTGGCCTCAAGTACATATGCACAATATTTTTTTTTCCTCCTTAAATATGTTTTCACAGAGGTATCACCACCGTTGGCTCAGCCTTGGCCAGCAGCACATCCATCTTTGGAGCTGCCAGGAATTGGCTCTGCTAGACAGAAGCCACCCCTTCTCACAGAAGCCACCCCTGTATCCCCCCCACTACCAAAACCTTGGTAACCTAATACAGTAGTAAATAACATTGAAATTCTTTTTCTCTTGGGTGTTTAATAGTGTAKATAGAGTACACAAGGGACAAGATGTCTCTTGCAGAATGGTTGGGTTTCAGGCAACTTGGATTCCACTCTGTTCTAATTTGYAGGAAAACATTTTCCATAACCTGAATAAGTGCCTTAACAACTATTAAGACAATAYGATCTTGTTTCCTGAAACTGTTCATGCTTTAAAATTTGTGTGACAAAAATACTATTACCCAAAAGACATCTGAAGCTAAGAGAAATGTCTAGCCCAAATGGTAAAATATTATATTTGCTTCTTATTATTTTGAAACTTGCTGCTAAATAGATTCAATTTTTCACTGCAACTTTGCTGTTTTTTTTCCCACAGCTTATTTAGATTTTTGGTCGTGTTTAAAAGTCTTTTTCTCTGCCTGCCTCTTTCTCACCTTTGGGCAGTTTGGACATCAAGAAAAAATTCTCAAGATGACCTACTTGATAGCAGCATAGCTRTTGAGGTGAGATTTTTCATCAGTGTGATTAGTGACATCACAGAAATCTCCCAGAGTAGATGTTCTGTGCAGTTGTAATGTGGGACTTCAGATGCTGGCAATCCTAAATGACATTGATACGATTATTTTATTGTAGATTCTCCTAATGCAGGCATGCCTAAATGTGTCAAATCAGTCAGTGATTGCTGTAGCTTGAAAAGACATGCTTGGGAAATGATGACTTGAGAAAGGAAAAGCAATCATTTGTTAAGCCTTAATGGCTATTCTGGTGGCCCAGATCAAGGTGACAAAGTAAATGTTCCRAGAACAAGCCTTTACCTAAAGTTCAAGGTAAAAGTAAATGTTCTGAAGCAATAATTTTGCACTTAATAGACAGTTCATTCTCTAGTCTTTCATGCTAAGATGAAGTGTGGTATTTTTTTAAAAAAMTAAAATCTGAATATTATGTCCACACTATTCAGAGCTCAAGGACTTGTCATTTGAAGTAGATTTGATTGATCTACCCRAAACAAATATGCTTTTCTGACAAAGTGCTAATAAATGCCTTCTGGCAGTCACAGAGTGCTTCTTTCAAGATCTTACTGTTTGTTTTTTGAAGTAATGAAATTTATAGGGACCTGTTATAAGGTTCTAATTGAATTTCACAGAAGTAGTCCTGGTGCGACCCAAAATGGAGAAAAAAGAAAGCCTCAAAGCTAGTCTCTGTGGAAGCAAAGATTAAAAACACTAAATGGGAAAGAGAGGCCCAAGCTAGAAATAATCATCAGACTTAATGAAGGTTTKTGGGAGAAGTTAAGGTTGATAATTTCTAAAGATGTAAGGTAGATGAAAAGATTCACAACAGAAAAGTGTTTATTAAAATACTTTTTAAGAAACGTTGGGAAATAACAAAAGCTGCTTTAAAGCTTCCTATTAAAGTGAAGATTGGGTGAATTAGAACATTTTGCCACCTGCAGCCCTGAAAGAACTTTCTGCTTAGCGCTTTTTGCAAGGTTTAGCTGACTTTGAAGAACTTGAACRATCTTTGTCACAAGACTTTTTACTAAGATTGTGACTAAAGAACTACATAAATCCTATTTTCATTAACTTTAARAGTGAGGTAACAAGCTCTCCTGGTTGTGTCAGAAAAATTTATAAGTCACGAACTAACTTTGTTATCAAGCTAGATAAAAGGCATGAAAGTTTCTATGAGGAAACTTTTTTCCTATTTTTTGAGACCTGTCATTTTGGTTTCAGGTTCATGGTACTGCCATTGAAGCATTTTAAATTAATAGTTTGATAAGATGTGAATAACTAAGGATAACTTAGTTCTCCATCTTGCCTTTCTTGGACATATGAGGAGTCAGCACAACTGACTGTAACAGCTCAAAAATTATGTGAGAGACAAAAGTTCATTGCTACGGTTAGTAAAGGGGACGTCTCTCTCCGCGTGGTAGCTATTTGATCCCTTTTCCCCCCTCTTTTCTCTCTCTTTTCTCTTTTCCTTTTTCTCTCCCACTATCGCATAACTGTGGATTTGGCACTGAATAAAAGTGCATTGGTGATTTGAACTGGTTTTGTCCCTGTGCTGTGTCTTCTGCGCTCTGAGATCCCCCTAAAACGAACCTATTAGGGCTTCGCAGACCCTTGCGGACCCTAACACCTTTATACTGGAAGCACTTGCAGGTAAGAGAAAATCGGTGCTGAAATATGGAATGATTGTTAATTATTGAAATAATGATGGTATCTGGGAGTCAGAGCCTCCAGTCAGGTGTCTGCTACACCAGATGTTGGACCATGGGCAAACTGCCCAACCTGTCCATTTCCTTGTGACTGGGACAAAAGTCTCTAGTGTCTCAGATGTAATTTCAGTATACAAATTATTTTATTCCCACTCTTCCTTTTTGGTTAACAAAGAGGGCACAGAGGAAGGTGTTTCTTTGTGCCTAGCACTGATTGAAATAGGAGATGTTATAGAGAATTAGCTGTCTGCAAAGCTGAGTAGCATGATTAATGTAATCTGGAAAAACAGGTAAAGAACAAGATGAGAGGTTATGGGCATTGGTTGCCACTTTTCACTCAGCTGACCTATGAGCTACCTTTGAGGCTGAGTTACAGGTRGAGCAGGTATAATTCTCACCAATGTACTTTAACATGAATATGAGCTGGTTTGTGTCCCATCAGTTCAAGTTATGGCTGAATCTAACACAATTCTAGGGCCAGTGCTCTTCAATATCTCCACAAACCACTTGGATGCAAGACTGGAAGGGATACTCAGGGGAGGAGCTGTTGAATCCTTCAAGGGCAGAGAGGTCTTCCAGAGAGAGACCTTGACAAATTAAAGGGCTGAGTGATCACCAACACTATCAAGTTGAATACAGAAAAATGCCAGATTCTGCACCTGGGATGAAGAAATCCTGGATGTACAGACAGACTGGGGAATGATAGGCTGGAGAGCAGTGCCACAGAAAGGCACCTGRGGGTCCTGGCTGATGTCAGGTTGAACATGAGCCAGCAGTGCCCTGGCAGCCAGGAGGGCCATCCGTGTCCTGGGGGCATCAGGCACAGCATGGCCAGCTGGGCAAGGGAGGGGATTGTCCCCTCTGCTCTGCTCTGGGCAGCCTCACCTTGAGTGCTGGGGGCGATTTTGGCTGCCACCATATAAAAAAAGACAGGAAACTATTACAGAGTAATCAAAGGAGGGCCAGAAGGATCCTAATGAGGGGTGGCTGAGGTCACTTGTTCTGTYCAGCCTAGAGAWGAGGAGAYTGAGGGRGGACTTCATTGCACTCTACAACTTCCTCATAAAAGGGGGAGACAGGCACTGATCYCTTCTCTGTGGCAACCAATAGGAGGACCTGAGGGAATGGCCTGAACCTGTGTCAGSRGTGGTTTAGGTTGGAAAWGTTTCTCCACCCAGAGATTGGSTGGGCTCTGGARCAATCTCCCCAGGGAAGTGGTCRCAGCACCAAACCTGGCAGAGTTCAAGTGTGGACAGTACTCTCGAGTCCATGGTTTGACTCTTGGGTAYGGTCCTGTGCAGGGCTGGGATCAGCCTGGTGGGTCCCTTCCAGCTCAGGATATTCTACGACTCTATGATCAACTTTCTAAAACATTTTTATTAAACAATTATCAGCATAACCTCTCTGTAGGTCTCCAGTCAACTGTACATTTTGGTGCAGTCTTTAAAACTGTCATTCAGTCCTTGACTTAAGGGTTCAGCAGCTGCAGTACTCTATTTTTAAGTCTGCCTCTTAAATTATCTGGATATTCCTACTGGTATAGAGATGATGTCTGGGCTACTTTCTGAGCTACAAAGAGAGATATATGTTCTTTTAACTCTGCAGGTTTTGCCTGGTGRTTTCTGACAGTAGATTGAGGAATTCGGTTTTCATCTGCAACCATCCTCATATTTCTCAGGCCATAAAATAAGACTTGCTGATTTGGAAAATGGATTTTGGATTTTGTTCTCAAGATTGGCAAAGGAAATAGCATATGTATGCTGACCTTTGTGACAGCATGTGAAGCCTCTGCATTTTAGCTGATGTCTGAGAAAAGCTAAGGTGAAGAGATGGCACAGGAATGGATTTTCAGTCCAGCAAAATAAGTTTTGTGSATGGGAAAGTGGAGAATGTGTTTTCAAAAATGCCCATTCATTTTCTTTTTGTGCCTCTGCCAGATTTCAGTCTAATTACTTTGTCCAAGCCAACTAGACCCTAGGACCTTAATGTTTGTTGGCTGAATTAAATCAAATTTAAAAAACAATGCCATTTTGTTAATTCTGAATTCTCCAGTATTCTCTCAAGGTTTTTCATATCTCCACGTTTCTACTTCAGCAACCACAGATTATCATCACCTTTCATCTTAATTTGCATCACACCTATTGAAGCCACATCACTGGGGGGGATCTAGAGGGGTAACCTTTCTGTACTTCCAGCATCCCTCACCTTCATTTTGTATCTTTATGTAGCTCACTGTCACTCTTACCCTGTCAGTGCAGCATCAGTGCAACTAAATATCCAACTGAATAAACACGATTTAAAGGATTTAAATGTTTCAATGATTGAATTTGGACCTACTTCTGTACATTTTTAGCAGGTTTATGGGAATTCTGTAGCTTTTTGAAGGCAAACCTGGTATGCTATTTGTAGGTGTGTTTTAGGAGACAGCACTATGAATCACCATCCAGTGCTGCTGAATTCAGATGCTCGTATACTGTGCTTCCATTATTGACACAGTACAGCTAAAAGCCTCCTTTAGAAATTTAGTTGTCTCATAAACCAAGAAAGTAAATCTGATTTGAATTAATTAGTGAAAAACAAAATTAATTTAGATACATTTTGACACTAGTAATGTAGGCTAATTGATGGCTAACTTTCTCTATACATTTTGTTTTATGTCATTTAGATACCCATTGCTAATAATATATTACTTTTATATTTATTATTGATGCAATTCTGAGGATATTGTGATAGCAACTGAATTTTCTGAGTGGATTAAAACATAAAAAGGGTCCTTGTAGCAGTCAATTGATTCTTACTGTACAATAAAYGCCTGTTAACTGAAGTGCAAATTAAATACTTATTTTCAGCACATCATATAAAACATTAAGTATATTAAAAAAATTATCATAGACTCTCAATGTGAAGCCAAAAATAGACAGCTTCAGAGCATGTTAAATATCCTTAGCAACCTGCTAAAATATAACATGGGAAACAGTTTACACTTGAGCAATTATCTGATAAGAGCCAAGCACAGTGAGCTTATTGCAGTATGTGTACACAGATAGGGTATATATAATTGAGCCTGTGCACAGACCCAGAGAAGGGCACAGCATATGACTGCTTCTATATGCACATAATAAAACAAAAGTTTATAATACGTATGAAAATTCAGTAGGCATGTAAAGATTAGAGATGGCAGATGTTAGAGGATTTGAAAAAAGAATGGTTTASTTTATGGTGATGTAGCTTTCTTGTAACTTCAGTGGAAGTCTGCTGAAATGCAGCTGAAGCAGTACAGTGGTGAATTAAGACAAAGCATTACTGATGATAGGGATTTAGAGTTTTCCACTCGTTTAATGCAAACAAAAAATAAACAAAATTCTATATTTAAGCATTTWTTCAGCTTGTTTTGGCTGTCTTTTCAGACTAAGAACATTTTTCTGTTTCTTTGGCACATTGTGAGAAAAGATGTATGCCTTCCTTTTGAGATGTGTTGGAAATGAAGTGAAAAGTGTATCTGCTATCTGTATTTCCCAGGTAGTAARAGGCTATACAGATGAGGGAGTTGAATGAAAGCTCTTCTAAGTCCCCCTAGATTACACGATCTGCTATTTAAGGAAAGTTTTCAGAGTAGACTGACATCTTTGATTATCCAGCTTTTTGAGCCAAGACAAGTTCTCRGCTGGAATCAATCAGCTTAGACCCTCAAAAACACAGCGCAGTACTGACTTTCACAGCTGCATATCTGGACCTGTGAGATCTATGGGTTTCTGCTTTTTTTTTTTTTTCTTTTTTTCCCAGATCTTAATTTTGGTGAAAAAAACCCCAAAAACCTCCAAACCATGTGTTTTGTTGCCCTGTTTAACTGTCTGGTTCTTTGTCTCCGAAGAAAAGAAAATAAGATCTTTTAACATTAAGAAGTTAAGAAGTTTAATCATAACCAGACATGTTACAGACACTGTATATAGCCAGACAACCCACTTTGCTTCTACAATATTTGATATACTRCATTGAMAAAGTGGAAATGATAGGCATTTCTTAAGAAATAATCAGAGGAATTCTGAATGGGTAATTATATTTAGGAGGAGATAACATCCCCTTATAAAAAATTGGAACAATTGTTTGGTGATCTGATTATGTTAGCTGCCAAGAACCCACAGGGAAGTCCTTTCACTCCATCTGTGCAGACAGAAAGATGAGAATTGGCATGGGAGCTGTTAGTCTGGGTCAACATCAGTTTATACTGAGACAAACCTCTTGTGATTATTCAAGAAGGTTTGAGAATAAACTGGATGGGAAACTATTCTCTGTTCCCAGTATAATTTAAAGGCATAGGGAAATGTCGCCATTTTTGGTTGAGAATTTTAAAACCTGGAAATAACAAGCTGAAATGAATTTGCTGCAGTCTGCTAAGCAAAGCAAAAAAAGTGGCCCTAATTTATTTCAGTTTGAGTATAAACATATTAATCTATAACCGACAGTAGTGGTAGGTATTAATGACCAGCACTTTTCTCTTCCAAATTAAATATCCCTTTTTCATTAAATGTCCAAAACTTCCAAATGCAAAGTCAGATGAAGAAATCTTTCATTATGTCATGTTTGAGCCAGGACAGAGTTAATTCTCTTCCAGTAGCAGGTAAAATCTGGCATAATTTTCTTCTAGTTGCTGTGTTTCTCAGATTTAGTATGAGGGAAATGTAGATAACACATCGATGCTTTAATTGTTGCTGGGTAATGTTTACCCTCAATCAGGGACTACTCAATTTCCCCTGCTCTGCCAGTGAGGAGGTGCTGTGAGGTAGCASAGCCAGGACAGTTGATACAAACATCCAAAGGGATATTCCCTTTGTCATAGAATATTATAAACAGTCTATAGACTGGGAGGAGGTTGCCAGGAAGGACCGATTGCTGCTAAGGGGGGACAGGATGTGCACTGGTCAGCAGGTGGTGAACAGTTGTATTGTTAATCACTTGTCTTCCTTGGGATTTATTTCTCTGTGTTACCTCCTTCTTCATTGCAATTACTGTTATTGTTATTATAGTATTATTTTACCTTGTTTCAATTATTGAACTGTTCTTATCTCAACCCAGGGGGTTTGCTTTCTCTGGTCCTCCTCCCCATCCCACCACAGGCACGATGGGGGTGTGAGCGAGTGGCTGTGTGATACTTGCTTTCTGTCTGGGGTAAAACCACAAGTTATTATTTAAATTCAAGATTTTCTCTGATCTCCATGTGGTAGTGAGATGTAGATTGACAAGTTTGAATGAGGCAGGATGCAGGGTACTATTACCATTTACTTAGAGGGTATTCCCAGTAACTGAGATGAGRAATATCTACATTTGTATTCAGGAAAATATATATATTTCATGTGACACAATAAAGAACAGCTAGGGAAGTGGCTATTAAAGAATAACATCTTGAGAATAATAATTATCTATGCTTCCAGAAAATGCTGCTTTGAAACATGAAACTTGTTTATTGTATTAACAACTCTSTAATGCATGATGTTTGTTTGAAACTTCCTTCTGAATATTGAACTTGATGTCACAGACTGCATATATCCTACCTACACTGTTATGTTTTCCTGACCTAAATAAAATTTCTATTTTATTTTGTTATCAGGGAAAATTTTCCAAGGGCATAATATTTACTCTTCCTGGCTTAGTATACACATTAGCATCATCCTTTGGAATTCTCTTGTTAAATGCCATACACTATTTTCTGGGTGAATGCTACAATAATTGCATCTGTATTTCTATTTGCATAAACATTCCTTCACCTTGTGAAAAAGTCCTCCGTAAGGAAGAGAATAYGGCCATGTATTTCCTTTGTCATTTCTGACTGAGAAAAAAAAATCAAATGAGACATTATTATTCCAAGGGCATAAAAAGAAAGTGCAGTTTGGGTATTAGTTGTGGGTTTAACAGCAGCTAATCTCACCCATGAGGTTATCAGCTTCTGGGTGATTCTATTTAAATCATTTCTGATACCACAGCAGGCCTTTTGAAGCATGCACTGTCTAGCTTTGCCAGCAAGAATTAATATTATTCACAGCTATCAAATGCATGTTAAAACAATATAGCTCTGTTCATGCAAGTATATTTTCATATTTCTGAGAAGAATTTATATTTATATTTTAACAATGAAAAGAGCAAAGCCCAAAAATATGCTAATTTGTAAAGGTTCAATGTTGTAATCCTTGCTCAAGGGAGAAGTCCATACTCAAATGCTTAAACAGCTTCATTCTAAGTACAATTACCTGAGTTAAATGAGGAGATTCAGYACTTCAATAAACTAATAAGTAACTGAAACTTATTCAAGCAACAATGACTGTAAAGTTTGAAGTATATTTTGTTCAGCACTGGAATCTTCAGAGACTGAAAAAAACAGAATTTGTAAACCTACTGGTTGAGTTTAATTTTATTTGTAAAAGCACCCTTTGCAAGAGGATTTAAACAGCTAGTTAAACTGTCACAGAATCACAGAATGGGTAGGGTTGGAAGAGATCACAGTGGATCATCTTGTTCAGCCTCTTTGATCAAGTAGGGCCATCCCAGAGCACATGGCACAGGATTGGATCCAGACAGTTCTTAAATATCTCCAGTGAYGGAGACTCCACAGCCTCTCTGGGTAACCTATTYCAGTGCATRGCCACCTGCACAGTGAAGAAGTTGTTCCTCATGTTCAGGTGGAACTTCCTGTGCATCTGTTCCTATTCAATCCCTCTTTTCTATTGCTTGGCACCAAGCAGAGATTGATCCATCCTCTGGAATCCCGCCTTCAGATGCTTCAGACACTGAGGAGATCCCCTCTCAGTCACCTCTTGTCAAGGCTGGAGAGGCCCAGCTCCTGCAGCMTTTCCTTGTAAGAGAGAGGCTCCAGTCTCTTGGCCAAATTCGTACTCCCCAGCTGAACCCACTCCAGCAGCTCCACATCTCTCTTGTACTGTGGTGCTGCATGTTCTGATCTTCTCTTGAAGAACTAATGGATGCAACAAGTGCCTGTGAATGCTGTGCATCTGATCTCAGCTCTTCTCCATGGAAACTATGCCCAGGAGCCAGCAGAGCTACTATCCCTGCAGCAGTCACCAGCAGGATAAAAAGAATGCTTCCAGAGGGCTGCCACAAAAAGGAAAACAAAGCATGCAGCTCTTCCCCACTGCTCTGTACACCTGGTACATGAATTTRTTGTTTGGAAAGTAAATAATCTATTTTCATAGTCTGAAAATTAATTAATCACTTTCTCATTATAACATTTATTATTCACTCACTGGTAAAATTTTATCTATACGGGTTGTGTTTGATGGAAAAGGTTATAACATTCTTGAAAAATGACTGGACATTGGAGCTCCGGTCTGATGCTATATAAAAACTCTTGAGAAAAATTACAAAATGTTACTAGGTGGAGACATGAAAATTTTTTTCTTTAAATTGAATTTAAAGAAATAKTTCACTTTGAACATTAATGATAACTCTAATTTTTACTTTGACGTTTTAATTTTATGTTTAACTTTGAGTAAATATATTTAAGTAAACAATTTCAATTGAAAAAATGCTTTTAGAAAGAACAAGCTATTTTACTTTAAAAGTTTCAACCATGTGAAAAGGCCTTATTCCAACCATTGTAACAATAGAACATTTTTAGTATTGTAACTTTTCCCCTTTTTTTTTTTTTGTTTTCATTAATATCTCCCACCAAAAAAACCCTAAAAACCTATGAGAAGGCTCTGGCTAGTTCTGTTTTGGCTACACATAAATATACATTCACCTGGAGAAAAAAGGAAGCATGATGTAAATTATACAGGTAATTTGCAGAAATTTCYTGTTTCTAAGTGTAATCTCTGTCCTAACATACCAGACAGTCATAGTGAGAAGTTTAAGAAAACTAGAATGATTAGTCCTTAAGATGTTGGGTGAAAGAAAATACAAGCTGTTCATCTTGGCTATTGAAACTGCAATATGACCTTGCCCACACTGTCAACTTATAACTTCATTGTATTTCATCCTCTAGCTAGGTCTTGTTTCACCAAGAGAGATGATGGATAATTTTTCAGCTCTCATGTTTCTGGAACATTTGCTTCTCTGACAACTATTGAAAATGAATATATTGCCTAAAAATCCCTGTGCTCAGAAGTAGTCACATCTCATTTCACTCTTTTCTCTTTTTCATTTATAGATGTTTGTCTACATGTATTTTTTTTTTAAGAGTTAAATATGCTTACATTCCATTTTTAGGGAATTAAGGAGTATTTGTGTTACCTTGTGTTAAGGAAGTGTTTCTTTTTTCTTTCACTGCAGAACAAAAGAAAAACATTCTCTTTCTCATTTTATATCCTGCTCCCCCACCAAACATTTTCACAAAAATATGAAAAAGCATTGGCATTTAAAATTTGTATTTTATTTATCCCATAGAGAGACATTTTGCAATGTATCTTTATATGACTAAAAAACCCTAAAATGCATTACTATATATATTTTTTATAGCTAATAGCACAGCAAATTTTTATGAATGCCATATAGGAAACAATAATTAAGATTGCCAAGTTAGGTGTTCAAGAGTTTAGAAATAACAGAATTAAAGTAACAGGTGCAGAATTTTCATATAYATTTTAGTTGTGATTTTACACATTTTTCCCCCCAAAGTTTATTCAGTACAGAGGCTAATTCACATCCATGAGGAGGGACTGGYATGACTCTTTACAGTCCCTTCCACCTAAAACATTTAGTGCAGCCTTCAGATGCCTTGGCTCAGATCCACTTCTAAGTCCATACTCTGTCATCAAAAATCAACCAGACCTCTTCTTGAAAAGAAACTCCAGGGTCACTTTGGCTGGGAGACTGCAGCAGCAGCAGCAGCTTTCAGAATTATGTTGGATTGTTTGTGCATACAACAAGATGCTTGAATCCCACCTCACACCCCCCTATTCTGTGTTATTTATTCTCTGACCCTGTATATACCAGCATACCCCAACCCTATCACCCTCCACCGTGTTACTCAATAGCTTCCTAGTTTTCTCCATCCAGTTTCTATCCCAGACTTAGTTTTTTTCTCTTTTAATTCACCCCAAATAGATCCTCTGCATCCTTCAGTAAGCATGAGAACTGGAGCTCAMTGAAAGAATGACTATTGTTTGTCTTCTATATTAGACACTACAGGTGCTTAATATGAAAGAGAGGTCTGAGAGAAATTGCAGGAAGGAAATTCTGAATCTTTTTTATTGCCTTAAAATATGATTTGATTTAACTGTTTGAGTTTCCTAATCTGTTCAAGTCCTTTTCTTYCAGTAAGAGACTAAATATAAATATCAGCTGAAGTTTTTATTTCAGTCATTCAGTCTGCCTATAACAACTGTTAAACTGTTAAATACAGAAACTAAAGACATTCCTTTACTGAGGTCATACTGATGTTAAAAAAAAAAAGGGGCAAGACTAAAAAAATCTAAAGYAACTTTAAAAATATATATGCATAGGTAAAATTACTCATACACAAATATATGTATACACGTTTACATAAATATTGTGTTACAGTCTTCACCAGATTTGCGTAGAATCACARCAAAGAATAAGAGCAATCTACTTGTGTACAACCACAGACATACACATACAWGCACACACAAGTTTCCCTTCCCTTCTAACTTTTTGTAGTTTTTTGGGGACACTTTTTCACTTTAGTATTGGCCTCTAGGATTCAAAGGGATATGGTGRCATGCAAGTCAACAATAAAGTAATAAACACCAGGCTCAGATGTATCGGGAAACCTCAAAAAAGTTGTATTATAGAGTTGTAACCAGGCAGTTTGGTCCCTGACTTATCAAAATTTTGTGATACAATAGAAGGAAGAAGTGCCATAAAATGATAAATTGAAAGAAATAATACCTTTGGTGATAGTAATCTCACTTTTTTGGTGTCCTTTTAGTGCTTTTGTCTTAGGTAGCTTTCTGTAACTGAGATTGCTGCCAACATCTGCTTCCATGTAATGAAAAAGGTATTGCTTGATGTAAAGTTCTGACACATTTGTGTTCAAAGTATAAATTCACTTTGATTTACTTGAAAATGTGAGACAGTGATAAATTACTGTGTAATTATCATGTTTCAAATAGCAAGCTGATGCAATGACAAGTTCTTTTAGATTTTTCTTTCCACATCTAGTAAGTRTACATGCAATAGTTCAAAAATACTGCTTCATTTTGTCTCTGTCACAACATTATTTTTACATCTGCTCTGTTTGATGTTTTTGAATAGCTTCCTCATGCTTTTGCTCCTGAACTGAAAATTTGTAGCTGTTTCATTTTTGACCTTTATCTTCATAGTTACACTTAAGAGAACTGATCTGAGCTATTGCAGCCAGATTAAGACCTTCTGCAGACATGTTCAGTAAGATTAGCAATGCTGAATTTGTTGTTAAACACATAATTTTAAAGTTCTAACTTTAGTCACTATGGGTATGTAGTTTCCTTACATTTAAAATCTCTTAGGCTTGGCCTAGAGTTGAATTATGTTGCATTTTACTATATAAAATAGCTACACTGCTACACTGCCCAGGATCTATGTGCAGCTGGACAAAAGATATGCCTGAAAAAACTTGAATGTAAAACTTTCAGCTTCTACAGCCTCCTGGGGTGAGGATGCCTACAACCTAACAGGGCTGAATGAAGGCTTTTTAATTTTTATTCTATCMTAAACTCCTGCTGCTTCTTTTATACTAACACTTAATTTAGAATTGTATTTAGGAATTTTTTTWAAAAGGCAAAAATCTAGGTAAAAATATGCCTCATGAGAATGTCTAACATATAATAAAAGATCAGCATGCACATAAAATGTGTTTTCAGGCTTTTTAAAAAGATAGACATCTGAGGCCAGAGTGGAYATGCTTCACTCTTTCCACCCCTAAATTAGATTATTAGTCCTTAAAGAACTCATTCACAAACTAGAAGCAGAATCCAGAATCTACTACAYTGAAATACCTAAGAGGTATCAGGGTATCTCTGAAGGAAGATATTAATCTTCATCCTGTTTGCTGAAGTGATACCAATGAGTAGCACACCAATAACATCTGAGAGAAAGAGAATTTTGGTTCTGTACTCTGGAGACTTGTCTGAGAAGAAACACCCTGATTTCTGGTTGCAGGAATTTTCATCCACACTATCTAATGACTGTTACTGCCATGTCTTAAATAGCAAGAAAACGATACGTTAGTCTGTTTGATTTAAAGACACGGCATTGTCTCAGACTTAACTTTTTCTGGTTTGAACTTCATTTTTTGCCAAACAACTGACCATTGTTTGGTCCTGAAAGTTCCTTTAAAATGGGCCACTAAACCTTCAGTTTGTCTTGGTGGCACTTTTTCTTGATCTGCCATACCCTAACAAGACTGGAGTTTCTGCCATATAMGCCTTAACTTGGTTTAAATCTGGAAACCTTTACTAAATGTGCACTTATCACAATCTTGTTAAGTATATGCACTATTTATAAATTATTTTATAGTTATTTATAAATTATAGTACTATGCATAAATRTACATTATTTAGAACACATTTATACACACTGTTGCAAATCCAGTATGCATCTCTGACAAAAATAAAGGGGTAGACCAAAACCTAAGATCTACCTGCTAAATCATACCAACTCTGATCTCCCAGCTGCTGTTTATTTCAAGCTCTCCATGCTTGAAGAAAAGTTGTGAAGCTATAGGAAGTGGCTTCATAATGATAAATGAGAATCAAATGTTGTTTTATGTCTTAAAAGTCCATGGGAAAATTTGCCTGTACTTGGACACTGTTCAGCATTTCTAGGATTAAGTCTGCAGTATAACTATTAGGACATAAAACAGTAGACACTAGTTGGCACAGTCAAGTTCATGTAGCATATGTGATAAACAACTGCAAAACATTTCCACAACTTACTCTCTGACACAAAATTTACTTCTGTTGCTGCAGTTCTGACACCTTCAGATAATGAAAAACACCTGCTCATGCTGATATTCTAAGAATATTTAGGAAAAAATTGCAGTGCCTATGGGAGATGGGATAAACTTTCCTGAAAAATATTCCTCCCCCAAAGGARGTGTCATAAATTCTCTAATATAGTCTAAAGAAACCACCAGCCTCTAAGTTTCATATTTAAGGTCACGCCTCATTCACTCAGCAATGTGGAAGGCTCTCAAATTATTTTTATGCTGATTGCACTTAGCCTGTGTTATAAAACTTTCACGTTAAGAATCCTCTGTTTAAATGTTTGAAGTAACTTAAAGAATATTAAAATATATGGTTATATATTTTAATRAAAGAACTCCTGATTTGAGTAAAAGTACAACATATGCTGGGTAATTCTTTAAAATACTTGAATGTAGATCCTGAGGAAACATAAGTTATTGTTTATATCAATTAATATCTGTGAAACTGTTGACTAACAGACTTTATCCAATGGTCAAAGAAAGAACCCAATACAAATTTGTGTTATTATTAACAGGTAATGGTAGAAATATCTACTTTTTGAGCAAGACAGAAATGTTTTTTAATAAAATAAGTATTTTWAATGGCTAATATAAAGTTATAGAATTAATAGAAATAATTGCWATGATTTACTGTCTAGCAGAAACCTCTGGTTAATTTTTCTCCCATTTTTTGATACATATGTAAAGATTTTACTGAAGTCAGTGGAGCTACACTAGTAGAAAATTGGTTTGGGAATGTCAAACCTCTAGATCAGAAGAAACTTAAATCCAATTCAAGTACTAGTTCTGGTTTCTAAATGATTGACATAAATTATAAGGATTTAATTCATATCATATCCAACGCTGAACAAGTAATCTTATTAAATCAGTGACTAAATAGAGAAAGACAATAATTTATTTCCACTATACAGACCTGAAAAGCAAGGTTTCAGACACTTTGGAAGCAAAAAAGAAAATCTTAAGAAAGAGTAACAGCTGGATGAAACAYGGTAATTTTATTATGCACCCTGGTGGTTATCACTGAGACATCTGTTTTGGAAGGTGAAATATAGGGAGGTTACAATGAACTTGCTATAAATGAATATTTTCAGTGAGAAAATGAGTGAAAATTAAAACCAGTAGGTGCTTAGGAAGAAACAAACAAYCCAAAATAGAAATTMAAAAGAGCGAATGAAGAATACTTAGAGAGGAGTTCTTGGGTATTTTATGAARCTGGAAACAGCATGAGTGATTAAGTGTGGAAACTGAACCTTATCACGACGGTGAGCAGGATGTATCTCTTCTAAATTACGTGTCTGAAAGCCAGAAGTCTAGCACTGAACTGCTTGCCCTAGGTTTCCTTTAAAGTCAATAGAGAAATCTAGGCATCTCTAGAGGGTGATTCATCTSTGACTAAAATAGGCATCTGAGATAGGTCAAATGAATTGCCCTCTAGAGGTGCCTGTTTCTCTCCAGGTGAGACTTAGATGTCTAGCTTTTAAATGTCTAAAGGGAGGTGAGGTGAACTTCACTTTAGATCTTACATTGCTCCTGCATTCAACAGTTGGCCATTAGTAACCAAAAATCCCTAAGGAATGTTGCAATGTAGATACCCAGTGCTGACCAAGGAGTGAAGAATAATGGGGTAATTTTCTCTGTAATTAATGTTTTCAGCCAACRTTTTTAGTGTAGAACTTGGCCAAGACTCTGTGGTTTGTGGAGCCTCTTACATTTCCCTCACAAGAGGGCTTCTGGATGAAATGTGCTCTTCTTGATGACTGTTAAAGCATTGTGGGGTCCTGGGTTAGCATTAAATAGCCTGTGCTCTGTGTTTGGCRTTTGACTATGTTGCTGCCTGCAATGTTATGTCCCTAGCTGAACCAGTCAAAGCCATTCAGGATTTCCCTCCTTGGATATTTCTAATTCTTCATCAAATATCCAGAGAGATTGTAAAAATCATAATGACAGGTTGCTCCCTTGGAATGTTAACTTCCTTTTCTGGAAAAGGGGGAGCAGAATCTAGTAGGTAAAAGTGTTAGACTGCAACCTTGCTGAGACTTAAACTCTCTCACTATAGTCAGAGAGTGAAACTTGATTTGTTTGTTCCTTCCATTGTCTCTGTATCTATTCAAAAAGTAAATTCTGTTGTACAGACTGTCTGCTGTAAGGTGCACAAACAACACAGGGTCATGAGTTTGGGAAGAGCCTTTTTTATGACAAAGTATAACTCATGGTACTCCTAGGATGTAACAAATATTGTTTACCCATAAACAAGACCTTCTCTGATTCTTTTGTTGCTTTTACAACTTCATGTAATTTTTCTRTGTAATTTCTAACATACAGATTTGTGCAAAATTCCATTATTTACTATGTGACTTGTAATTAATCCCATAGAAAAGCATGCCTTTTCCTTCATGGTCCTAGAGCACAGAACAGAAGCTCTTCATGGGACTCTAATAGATAAAACATTTATCCTTGGAATGCCTTTCTGCCTAATACAATGAACACATGGATTGCTTTCTGCTGTTTTACTAACATCCTGATGATTCTTTTTCATCACCACAACGTGCAATATATCAATCCAAAGTAAAACCCTATTCTCCTCCCCCACTGCCTCCCTCAAAAAAAGAAAAAAAAAAGGGTTAAAAGGTTATTATCTTTAGTTTTTCTTAGAAATTATAGTATTCAGGTCTTCTGGGAAACACAATATAATGGATAAAATAACAAAATTAAAACAAAAAATTTATAAAATAACCCCATAGAATAAAAAGATGGTTTTAGTAATTTTAGTAATTAAGKATTTAGAAATGCACAATATATCTTGAACGTGCATATCAAATTAAATCTCATTAAATTGTATACATAAATTAATTAAACAGTTGAGAAATTAGATTTAGCAATGGGTCAGTGGCTCTAAACAACAACATTCTACCTTGGGCTAAATTAAAAAGTAACCATTTGGTGTTTTGACATTTCATTAGCAAAACTGCCTTTACCACAGACTAGTCTGAATRATAGAAAAGAATGAATTCTAACTGTGAGTGTAAAGGATTTACTGGAAGAKAGAATAAACCTAATCTGAAAGGAAAATAATTGGAAAAGATGGGTAGATTTGCAATTATTGGAGTGAAAAATAATATGGTTTTTCATATTCCTTCTGAGAAACACTGATGTGTCATTTATTCAGGASATTATTGTACAATTGGCAGCTCTCGATAATGCAATGTGGAAAAAGAAATGGAAGAAGGAAAATTAGAGTAAAGAAGAAAATGTATTCAATTTTTTTTTCTTTTTTTCCATTATACAAAAAAATTTAGAGATGAAGAAAAAAAATCAATTGTTATTTTCTGTTTTATTGGTTCAATATGTGCAAGACACACATTCACATCCTCTTTACCTTGTGGCAAATCCACATGGCCAAGATGTACAGACAGGGAATTTGCATAACGGAATAAAAAAATTAAAAACTACACGCAAACAATACAATAAAAATAATTTACACAAGCTGTAGATGTAGACTCTTGATTTTTCTAAGAATCAGTCCTTAATTTCCAAACTGCTTTGTAATGTTTCTCTGTGTAGTCTGGCTTCTTCCTTGAAAAGCATCTTGAGTTATATGCAATGATGTTTTACATCAAATTTAATTTACCTATGTTGCCAAGTCTGATAGACTGTGTTCCACCTACAGCTTCAACTACTACTCATTCTAACACAGTTGATCATGYATTCCATTTTGACTCTGATTTTTTAACTGACCATTTAAACAGATTTTTATATTCTYTATCTCTGCCCTGACCTGAGCTAGCAAGTAGCACCTTCACAGACCAACACTGTAGGGTTTCTCCTCTACCTGAGGAGTCTTTGTACAAACTTGTCTGCCAACCATGAACCCATTTCCATTGTTATGTTGCTGAAGTTCCTCTTTACTCCAGAGTGTTTGGGTTTTTTTTTTTTAGGTTTTTTTTTCTATTTTAATCCCAGTTCTGCCTTTTAGAACATTGAAAAAGCCCTGAATACATTAAATAGGAGCCATTTATAAAAATTTTAATTTCATCTAGATTTTTGGATATGAGTGTAAACAATGCAATGAATATTGGAATGAAAATCTTCTGTCTACCACCCCAAGAGAGTGAAAATCCCCAAAAAATGGAAATATCCAAGCCAAATGTTCTCTGTACAGTGACCACTGAGACAAATATTCCTCATGTTAAATACACTTCATAGTGTCTTTTACAATATTTTTTATTTGCCAAATGATATGCCAACATGTATTTAGAGATTCATAAATGTATGGTTTTGTAGTTACTCCCCCCATTCAGAGAATGATAAATGCTATGTTGGTGATTCTAGACTTTACCATGCATTTTTTATCAGCACAGCTGGACCCATTTGGGGTTCTGACTAATGTTAATGCTAGTCCAGTTACACTGGGTCTCTATGGCATTTTTGTGTCCTACCTTGAAGACTCTCATTATGAAGGCCCATAATCAGTTGTGATCATGCTAGATTAGGTAAATATTCAAAATACATGTTAGAATTCTTTCATTTGGGGTTCTGTTTCATGAGTATTGATCATTCCAAGTGTTTTTAGTAGTTATATCCCTGACCTTTCCTCAACTAACAGAAAAATAGATAACACTTCAGATATTGACACATAGCAAAATGCAAAGAGTATTTAGGTTATGATTATTCAGCATGCTCAATTTCAGTTATTTACACAATAAATTTATAATAGAGATATTTTTCTTAATGGTGCAAGAAAAGAGGAGTCATGCAATAAGCCTGCTATCAGATTTATATCTCAGAGAGTACATATCAGTGGAGATGCTTCTTTCTTCCCTTTGTAAGGCTGTCTATGTGACTTTGGAGGTGCCTGGCAGTATTTAACAGAATTTTAAGTATAATGTTCAGCAACATGAGACAACTTTTTGAGCTTATGCAGAATAGGAATTTCTCCATAAAGAAAGCTCATGTAAAATAGTTCTGAATCTGGAAATTTGAGTAGGTTCTGATTCTAGCTTCTACAAAAGTCTAGAAATCAGGAAATATCTACCTAGGGCTCCTATACATAATAGTCACCAGGCTATGTATTGAAAACCCTTTTACAAATYCTGACTACCCATTACACAGGAAAGGGGTAAAATATGAGAAATCACTGACAATGCTCTTGACACTGTCAGGCATGTGTGATGAACCAGCCACATCATTTCATTGTATGTTAATAGTAATATTTACTTTAACTGAGTACCTGGCTCCAATTGCTGKATGTCCAATATAAAGAATCTGGCAAATTAAGGTGTCTGACTGAGTGTCTGAAGCAACAAAACTCTGAAGATCAATATCTTTSTCTCTCTTGCAGCTTGGCCCTGATTTTTATTTTCCCTGAGTGGAATATCTGTACATTCAAGACATGTATTGACTAACATAATATAAAACTTCAGAGAGGAAGAATACTTTCAGAAATTGAAGCAATTTAAGATCTGCTTTAYGAATACAATTGCAAAAACTCTCTTTGAAGGAGGAAGTTGTCTGTGCTTTGATTGTCAGATACCTTGGTCAATTTTCATTTTATGCTTGTTGTTGGTAGTTTTTTGTAGCATTTTTTCATACCTCAGCTTTATCACTTTTCATTTTTACTTGTTCATGAAGAGTGAACATTTAGATCTGAACATCTTTCTACTCCCTAAGAAAAGGTCTGTATTTACCTGTACATCTAACTGTCCCCTTTCTGTCTTTCATGTAATGTGTATCTCTTTCTATACAAACTGTATTGGACTTTTCTATGTGAGTGGGTAGTAGCTAGCACATTGCAAATTTTTTGTAGTGGTAATAATTAAATAGTAATAAAAATAACAGTGACAGTGACAATTACAATAATGAAAGGAAAAAATCTTTTCTTATAGACTTGTTATGTTGTCATTTATATTTGCATGCAGTCCTACTATTGATTTGAAGGCCAAAATCAGGATCAATTGACAGCTACTCATTATCTTGACATTAGCATAAAATTGTACTGACATGATGCTAGAATAAAAGGTATCTTGGAGCATACTGAAGTTGGATGAGAAGGACAGTGCTGAATTAGCCTGTGTTTCATTCATCATAAATATCCCGTGGTTGATAAAACCTGGCRAAATTCAGAGCAAGTAGGAGGATTGCATTGCCATGCAATTTTCTACATTGGAGGGAAATATTCAGAATTATATGCATAACATCTGTAGATCCTTTTGAAAGCTGGCTGTATTTTCAAGGGCCTAATCAAAGTAGAATGACAAGTGAGCATGTATTTAAAAGATATTGTCATGATTAATGTACTGCTAAACATCAAAAGAGTTAATGGGCTTTAACTAGCCAGTTAGCTTAAGCTAGTATGAATTTGGCTGTCTTAAATTCACAAGACTTGTCAGTGAAGACAGAAAGCAGTGAAGTGACCTAAAAGGCATTTATTACCCTTCTGTAGTCCTATTTTTAGTCATCAAGTGTAGGCGGGAATAAGCGTCTGCTAAGGAGACAGTCTCTCCGAAAACAGTCAAAGCAAGACTCAGCCACCTAAAATTATTGAAAGAAATGTTTTTCCAAGTAATCTTAGGCACGTTTTTGGATGATCAGATTTGACCAAAAAAAATCATAAATTTTTTTGTTCACAAAATATCCAGTGGCTTCAAACCAGTTAAATTATAGAAATAAAATTTTATGTGGKTTATGCTTTCATGCTTTCCTACAGTGAATATTGCCTGGGCAGAGTCRGGGTCAGGCTGTGAACTCAGTTCTCTTAGGTAAAATAAAAAGCTGTCTTAATGAAGTAAGTTGCAAAATGCTAAGGAGTGTGYAACACTTCTTAAAAACTTTGTGTTRTGCTTGAAGATTTTAAGGTGGATTTGGCAACATTTATTCATYAAATCTTTCTCYYGTGAATTGGTGAAGCTTGTGAAATCTATGGTAAACTTTTGATTGTGCTGAGTAAGAGCAATTAATAGTGGTGTATCAAGAAAAAATTCTAAATCATTGGTAATTGGAATGACAAGCAAGACTCTGCTCAAACACTTCATTAAACTTCTATTTTTATGGGGATTTCTTCATTTCCACTGGAATGAACAAGTCAGTATGCATGACTTATTCTGCAATGAACTTTGATGAATTTTTCTAAGTACATTAAAATGAGCTGCATCTTCTGTTAATCCAAAGATCCCCCCACCCATACATATGGCGATAAACCCTCTGATGCACAGGCAAGAAGGCAGGAAAATGGGCCTGAAGGACAATCATATATATGTACATGTATAAATATATTTTTTGCTTGTCAGTAATCACTCTGAACTGCCTACAGCATTCACAGTGCCTCTTAAAAGTCAGGTATTGTATTGAATTTAAAATTCTCTTATGCAGAGCAGGAAAGGGAAAAAAAATCAAACACTTTCTGAATTGGGCCCAAATATCCAAGGTTAATTTTCTGAGAAAGCTGCARCAGCTAGATAAGGCCATCCCCTGCAAATTAGTTTTGCCTGCCTGGATTACAGCTAAATTTATGCAGCTTGCCTTATCCTTTCAGAAGCGCCTCTGAAGTGTCGTAATTAACTGGCACACATAAAGTGAGAAAATTTTCTGCTTGGTGGCAGCCATTCCTCATTTCATCTCAGTTCTAACCCAAATGGAAAGGTAGTTTCTTATTTTTACTGTCAAAAAAATCCCCACAACCCACCAATATCTTACAAGAAGTCTTTGAAAACAAACATGAAACAGCTTCAGAAGAGAGTTAGGGTTTTAAAGAGCATAAATACTGCTGAGGGAGCAAAGTGGAGATTTTGCATAGTAGTAAATACAAAATAGTGGCTGGAGATTGTGTGTACATACAAATATGTATGTGTGCATAGGCGTACACACACACAAACATTTACACTCCAAAATTTTACAATTCACTACAGAATTTCTGTCTCATGTTTTTCTGCTGGGATCCACATGAAAACTATAGGTTAGGAAAAAGTAGATGTGATAYATGCTTGTTTCTATTTTAACGTAATGGTAGACCTTTCTGAGTTGTCTCCTGAATCATGTGYGAATTCCTGTGGCTTTTACTAAGAAAAGTCAAGAGTATATTTAATATTTTCATGTAATTTTCTTTTCTGCTGATTAGAATATTTAAATATTGTACAAAGAAATCTTCTAATTGAAATAAATCCCCATTTTCTATGTTTGAAGACTCATACGCATATGCAAACTTGATGCAAAACAGTTTAGACTGGAGAAAATTTAATCCCAGACTATGTTAATTCCTTTTCTTTATGGATTTTCACCAATCTTTTTGTTATTGYTGTGATTATCAAGATTCTCTACTGTTCTAATATTTTATACTGTCCTGGTCTATTTTTCATATAAGATCCCCATTTGTCTCACTATTTACTAATTAATAAAGCTTGTCAAGTAATTTGTCAACTTYTAATACATTTTTAAAATAGAATATTAGGTAAGTATTTTCTCCTCTCACCCCCCTTCAAATTATTGTTCTATGAAAACCTGTGGAAGTGAAAGAGAATGGCTGCTGGCTGTCAATTCTGCTGATGAATTGCTGCTGTGCAGCACCCAACAGTGTTTGGATTTTTTACCTGTTTTCCCATTAAGAAAAGTAATTTTTAGGTTTGTATCAAATCATCATGCTATCCATTTAGACCCTTGCAGACAGAGTATTCCGTATATTAGAAAGCATTGTGCACTAAGCTGCCTCCATTTCAACCAGTTTAGCTTGGTGGAAAGCTGCATTTTTGCTTYCTGAAAATTGATATTAGAGCTGAGCTGGGAATTTTCTGCAATTTATTTTTACTCAGAAGTTTCAGCTATAAAGCTCTTATTCTGCTGGTAAGTAGATCAGCAACTATGCTGGCAGCATGTTAGTTGTACAGAGCACACTCCATATAGTAAATCTCCCAACAATTGAGCTGCAGCAGGAACCAAAGGGCCAAATTCTGCTTTCAGTTAGGACAGATTAAATCCAGAGCAAATCCAGTGACTTCAGTGGAATTACTTGGGATTTAAACTAGTGTAACAGTTAAGCAGAATTGGTCCCTTCCTATTTAAACCAGAGTTCTAACAGCTACTTATAGCAGGGATTCCTGGGTAGTGAAATGACTGTCAATGGGCTTGAACAAGAAGAGAACATGACATGAGCTCATAGAATTTTTAGGTACTTAAACATCAAGTGATAAAAATGAACATTATCACTGTCTTGACCATATTAAAGTATCTTGGCTGAAAGGTCTGCTCTGCAGAGAAGACTATCATGTCAAAACAGAGGAAGCTAAAGAAATGCTAAAAATATGTGCAATTGGAAATATTTTTTAGAAGAGCTAAGTGAAGATGAGGATTCTGGGGTTTGAGCAGAATCTAAGACCTCATCAGCAAAAGCCTTGTGAATAGAAGCCTAATTATTCATAAGAATTTTACAGGGATTAAGTGGTGTTTAACAAGAAAGTCCATGAGAAAGCACTAAGAATGAATTTCTATGTACTTCAGGATTAGGAACAATTGACTGAAGGACGAGTTAGTTATGGAACCCTAAAAAAACGGARGTGGAAAATCTCAGGTTCATTTGCRCGAGCCTTTCTTCACACCCTTCATATCCCAGCAAAATTGACTGGGTAGGTGTCTAAAAGATCTCTCATTACTATGAAAAGCTTTTAGGAACTCTGTGAGTTACAGGTTACACATAACCAATATCACTGCACAAAGACWACAATTAAGTGAAAGTAAAACTTACAGCAGTCAATCTCCTGTTTCCCTTCCCAGCACCTGCAGGAGACACCTGCAATGGGGAACATCGGAATGAACACAAAAATTTAGACATCTTTCAGATGAAAACTGTGTTCATTTTTATCAGACACCAGTGAAAATTTTCTGTATGTTTCCTAAAATGATTGAATGGGTTWAAAAAAATATAGTCTTCAAGTTTTTTTGAGTGTTTTTCCTGTGTTTTTCTTCAATGTCTCTATCGGTTTGTGTTAATTTTTCTTCTTTACATGTGTTTTATATCTCATATCTTTAYTTTAGCCACTTTAGGCCAACATTTTCTCCTGTATTCAAGAGTGCATTTTTCTTCTTTTTTTTCCCTTGTCTTTACATAATTTTTATGTGTATCTCTACAGTTTGCAAACATTATTTTGTGGCCATGAGGTTTCTTGTCATCACACATAGGTACATATAGTAGAATAGAATCAGTATCTACTCTTAACACTTTCCCTTATAGACAGATTTATTGTAAGGGGAATGTTTCTTTGTACTGTTTCATTGCAGGAAAATGACAAGTGGGAGAGGCTGGACAATTTATGTTGCTGTTAATCCATTACAGCAAAAGATTTTTTCTGCTAATGCATGTGTGCTTTAACAAAAGGCACAGAGAGGGGTAARATCAGAACATCTGTGATTACAGAATCTTGCTCATATACATAGGAAGGTCTTAGAATGTATAAAAGAGAGTGTATCACCTATGCTTTCATCCTTTGTTTTCCACTACCCCTCTTTATAAATACAGTAAAGACAAACCTGAAAAGACTGTTAAATGAATACCCAAGCACTGCAGCATTATCTGTGGGTTTTATGGAAATTTGTGGGCTCAGTTCACAGTTCAATATCCCATATCTCTAATAGCAGTACTTCTGTAGCAGGAAATTAACTGATGCTTTGTGACTGGTCATTTATTCATAGTAATAATTATTCTTTTAAGTTGCTACAGTATTTAAACMCTCTTCCACTTCTTTTTACTTCTTTTGTAAAACTATGGAACTAGCTTATTCAAATAAAAATACATTTTTACAGTTTCATTTTTATAATGTAAACACATTTTAAAATTAGTGTGTTTCTTTTCTCAGATTTGTATGGAAAATATATCAAATTTGATAAAAATTAAACCAAAGGGCTTTTGCATTTCTCTTCAKGTTGGTACCAAAAGGATGACCTCTTAGAAATGTGTATTTTATATAGTATTATTACATATGTATGTAAAAAGTGATCAACTTTAATAACAGACATCTTTAAGAATGGCAGATTTTTCACTGCTTTTTTCTTTTTTACATATCTCAGACATCCAGTTGCTTATATTGAATTTAAATTAAACCTTAAATGAAGAACTGATACAGGTATAAAACTAATGAATAAAAATCCTGTTTACCAATTAGTTAAATCCAATTAAAGCTTAAGCTGATAATTGTATAAACCTCTGGTATGAAAAAGCAAAATTGTGCTCAGTGCTCTTGTCTACACTATGCATTGAAGGATATTTTTATTGGGAACTTGTTACTGTACTGAGACATTGAGTAAAATGCTAATTTAACTGTGGTGAATCACTGATCCTGAAGTCAAGAGTGGCAGCTTCCTATTGTCAAAACCTCTCTATTCCAGAAATATAAGGGGAGAATCAGTGTTCAGAATTCAGTGTTCATGTTCTGTTCTGTTTTTCTGTTCATAAAAAACGTGTCATTTTCAGAAGCTGGTATCCAGAAGCTATCTGTCCTGAAAGGCAGATCAGAACTGTATGGTTTGATGTTTTATAGTACAGTGTAAAATCCATATTTCCTCTGCTGTGATTTGATCCTTCCTCACTTCTAGAACTTGTTTCAACAAAAGAAAAGTTCTTCTATTTTCACAAGATACAGAGCCCAGGCAGGTAGCAGACTTTCCACAGAGCAGAGTTCCTAAGTGTCATTTACAGATGCAGGATAAGCTCTCTGCTGGCTGAATTTTGGACTGGTTTTGAAGGCTTTTCTGAATTATACAAAATTAACTCAGAAAAGCATATTATAGTTCTGTTGCTCCACAATATCTTTAAGACAGCAATAAATAGACCTCATGCTTGAATTTTACTAGCATATTTGATGTTTTTTAAAGTAAAAAAATTAAATATTCCATTAAAAAAATTATTACAATGAYATTAATGGAAAACAGAGAAGCAAAGGAATAAGTTTCATTATTTCCTATCTTCTGCATCCTCTGTTAATTAAGGGTTGATTGAGAGTAAAATGAAGTGYATTTTGTTACATCTGCACCATGATCACTGAATTCCTCCTTTAATTTAAATACTGAATGGAATAACTGCCTGAAATAGATTACTCAAAATTACTGCTATTSCTATATAACAGGGTTCACACAGTCATGGCTTCATTAGTGAAGCAAAATGATATCACTTTGTTGAATGTTTTATATTAACATTGATACAAGGAGAAGTTGGGTCAAGGAACATGAGAGAGCTCTTAGAATTCATGGTAGCTTTTCAGAAGACCTCTTTGGACTTAAACTGTCTTTTCCTTATTTCTGTCTGCCACAGAGTGAAGGATCTACCTTTACCCCATTAATTTACAGCTTACCTGAATAAGGAATAGCTAGAAGTTGCTAACTTGCCATGGCTACCTTTAGTGTATGGCAAGTAAATTAAAGCAGCCCCTTTTGTCTACTGAAGGGGAAGGGGATGCACTGTGGGAAAGATGTAGAGCTGAACAGACAGCAGGTCTGCAGCAAGTCCAGGTGTGTCAGTGTGGCACAACTCCTCTTTTTGTTCTCATTCTTGTAGAGATTTCCCTATATTATTCCTATCTCCTTTCCACCACATATGAGATTTTTTTTCATGCTAGATATCCGCTCTGTTGTCTGCTAAAGCCAGTCCYATTCAGCTCTCAGTGCTGCATTGCTTCAGTAACTTGTACTTGATCATTTTGCATCTGTGCTTATAACTCCCGGGCATTGTCCTATTCTTTTACTTTCATGGCCTCGACTATGATCTTGCTCTTTATTTTGTGACTCCCTGCTACTAAAGGGAAACTGATTAGATCATAATCATAACTGCCTAGCAAAAGATTGTTGTACCTGAAGATATTCTGTACCCTGACAGAGGAAACATGGCTGGGGATAAAGTAAGAGGAAGCTGGGAAGTTATATTCACATGCGAAGAGAAGTTATAATAGTATGGAAGTTATAGGACTTGATGTAATTGCAACTCCCTGGATGAAATGCACCAAGCATGCCCAAAAATGTTTGGTTTTTTTTATTTGGTTATGTGTGGTTTTTTTTTTGTTTTGTTTTGTTTTGTTTTGTTTTTTAAGGAGAAAAATTAAAGCAGTATATGAGGTCTTTGGAGACTTGTGTTTGACTCTAGGTATTGGACAAGCTGTTTAAAACTCAAATCTCTCTCAGCTGTCTGTTTACCTACAACCTGTATTGTCATATATATTTACTGTTACTGTTTGCTGCTACTATATTTACTGTTTATGTGCAGAAAGATAGTACAAGAGAACACCYACATATTATAACAATAAATATTCACCAATCAAATAAAAAAGGTTTTGACTTAGATGATAGACTAAGAATCTCTTTTTCTACTTATATTTATGTAGTACAAAACTAGACATTCCTCCAAAACTATTTTATTTAAACAAACTAAGTATCAGATATTTTTCCTCAAGTTCTCACAAGGGAACAATATTTAGGTATATGTTYCTCATCYATGATGACATAAAAGACTATCAGARAAAGAAAGTGGAAATAAATAGTTACTTCACTTTTAATGGTTTTCTTAAATGGGAAGAATATGAGTAAAAGACATGAAAGAGAAATAAAATACCAGAAACCATGGCACTTCCTTTCCATCCTAGCAAAAGATATATATGCTTGGTATGCTACTGAAATGTTGATATATTAGGCAAAATGCTTTTGCAATAGATATCAATTTTTCCACTGGAACCAAGATTTTTCCTGTAATTTATGAATATTGAATGAAAACAGTAGAGACAAAGAAACTTTCACTGGTTCCTTTGTACTTATGGTTTTGAAAGTAAGATGTATGGCTGGATAATCTAGGGCAGCCTTAATAATATTCCCATGTGGACAATCCATTCTGAGAAATAACTTGTGCTTGCAGTATTTTCATATATATATATAGTCTTGATTATGTAATGTTGCTTCAAGAGTAGCCATAAAAATGTTTAGTTATGTAACAGAAATATTTACTATAKCAAAAGTTTTGAGAATGTTCCATTTGAATACTACACATGAATGCATGTTATCATGCTATCAGACCACTGTTTAGACAAACTGCTTATTCCATTCTGCCTGTTTTTCTAAGAGGACAACTTGTATTGTGCTAGTGTATTCATAAGTATAAAAGCTTTAGCCACTCCAAAGTTATTSCAAATCTTTAGACTCAAAGTAGACAGGGCAGAAAAGGTTTAGCTCTTAAACAGAAAGACTGCTGTTATTGAGCTGCAGGAAAACCTTCCAAACAAAACAGTATTCTAAGGGAACAGGGGTCCTATTGCTGCATAGCAGCTCTCAAAATTGTTCCTGTAGTGGTGAGGAGTTTAAAACAGTTCCCTGCTGTTTCCTTCCCTCCCTGAGAAGAAACTTGGAAGAGCCTAAAATATGTAGCTGGCCTGATACAACTTTACACGTGGCCAAAGTRTAATAAGCCTAATGAAGACGTATCAAGTCTGAGGGTGACCTGCACCTCACAGAAATGGCTTAATAATTGTGAGACGGCTCCTTGAGTATGTTTTGTAAAGCAAAAGGTTTAATAAACTTATAAAATAATAAACAATAAAAGAACAATATAGAAACTGAACACAGGTACATGCAAGCATTGTACCTGGCGACAACATCCCAAGRAGCACTGAAAACCTCTGTGCTCTGCCTTATGTACTGAAGGATTTGGGAGGGTTTTTTGGCAAACTGCCCAATATAGAATGGCTACATTTCTGAGGGACAGRTAAATAGACCTATCTGTGTTTCTGTCTTGGCCTTAAGCCAGTAGCTKCCAGGAGAGCAAAGAAATTTCTAGGGCTTTTAAGTTTCAAGGTAAAACKGAAACACTTTTCCTTATGTGGAAAATATCTGCTTGGTTTTAAGCTGCACTACTACTCTGGCCAAAAGTTCATCTTTTATAAATTACATCCTGAGGGTCACAGATCAGATTCTTTTTTCAGGTCCCTAGGTATTTGTAATAAGACATTTATGTGTAKGGCAGTAGTTAAACTACTGTTAGCCAAGAGGAATAGCCACTTGTAAAGCACAGTTCATTTGACCTGTTTTAGATGCCCACAGGAGTACAATATTAATTATACTGAGAACTGATTATTTATCTATAGAGACTAAAAGTAATTTAGATGCAGACATCTATATGGTAAATGTCTACAGTTCAGCAAGATGAATCCTACTAAAGATTGAACACTTAAAACCTGCTAGAAATAGCCCTAAAGTTTCGTAATTGTTATCTCTTTATCATCTCTAGACTCAATATCCAATGGATGTCTCCACTGTTTTATAAGCATTACACTACTGCTGGATCACTTCTTATCATCTACATCCACTGGAACATCGAACATTCCCAGGAGCCATTATGAATGTACATCAGCAACAAAATTTCTGATTTTTTTTAACATGTAGATTTCTCCAAGAAACAAAAAAACATTAGAAGACCATTATGGGACCACAGAATAAGTGTATTTGATCTCGTGGATTCTTTTCTCTAAGCATATAATTGAAGAACAAACATCTTTRAAAGCTCACTTTCTGCAGATTGATAATTCTACGGTTCAAAATTACGGTCCTTGATGGCACAATGAACGCCCATATTTCCTTTGTAACAAATATTTGCTCAGAGGCAAGATGAAGCAGCAAACACAATTAAACAAACTGAGATTATCCTCTCTTCTTTTWACGGTAGAGAAGACAAATGATCTTCTAAAATAAAGACCCAGACCTTTAGTTGCTAAGAAAAGGAGCTTGCCTTTTATTATTAAACTACAGTGTCATAATCCACTGAGGGCAAMAATATATTTGTACTCTTACTATAAAGCCAAACAGTAATGAAAGGTGTGGAAACCATCAAAAAAGGGTTAAAAAGTGATTTTATGATAATTAGAAATGGTTTTTAKTTTTTTTTTTCTCARTGACTCAATCAGCTAAAYCTATATATAAATAAAACCTTTGCACATTTGGARAGAGCCTCCTGTGAAAAGATGGTATGCAACTAAACCATATTGCTTTGGTAGCTYTWAAAAAAATGCCCCACTCCCTTACTTTTTTGCTTTAGCTCTGATTTGCCTTTTCTGGTAAATCTCTTCAAAGAAAGTCTGAGTTCCAGATAGCGTAAATGGGACAGTAGAAATTTTCAAAGTACTTTCATAGCAACTTCAGGTCAAGATGAAAAACAAGCCAGCAATTTTCTAKGTCCAAGGATGCAACAGGTTTTTTTACATTTCTGGGCTATATTTTTATTTCACATTGGCAAAAGAGTATTAGAAGAGGTTTTTTAGGTAATGAATAGGAATTGGGACTTTTATGTCTCACTATCCTTTTCTGCTACAGAAAATATCTCCCCCAGTGCATGTGAAGCTTGATCTAGCTTCCACTGAGATCAGTGAGCCTCATATTGATTTTTTGGGAGAGCTGGATCAGGCCCCTTTTACATTAACTAAATCCTGATTAGCCCAGTATGTATGAACCGATGGTGATCACCAGAAGATGAAATGCCAGCTTTAAAAGCCACTATGCTGTCTCTTCTGCAGCCGAAAGCAAAAACAAAAAAAGTGTGCATGTGTAAGGGAGAAATAAGATGCTGCTGGCAGTTCTGAGCCTGTACAATTAGTGCTTTGATCATCACTCCACCAGTCAAGAGAAGATATAAAACCATAGTTAGTGTGTTTCTGAGTGTAATGAGATAAGTAGAAGTTTTTAGTTAGCCATTCAGAGCAGACATTTCTAGTGACCTCCTGCAGGAAATAGGTTCTTGATGCAATCTTGTATTGATCGAGCTGCCAGCCATTTACTGATGGACAGACTTTGAAGGATACTATTTTAAGAAACCTTACAATACTGTTTCACAATTCCTTGTCATTGCTTAGACCTGAAATATCATGGAGAAAACACGATGAAAATTGGAGTAGTATCAYAGACATTTCACTTTCTCATTAGGACCAAAGTGAAACAAGTGAGATCAGGACACTAACACAGGGCYTTGGTTTGTGAACAGAGAGGGCACTGACTATGTATTAGGACAAGGAGACATTTATTGTACATTGATCTGCATCTAATCTGGRCTGTTTGCAGAGCAGGTTGGCCAGAAGTCAACTCTTATCTCTGGCTATTGATGTTTTACATCTTAAGGACCTAGATGAGTTTTGAAATTGGTCTTGGTGTTCTGTATTGAAAACATTAAGATACCCTAGTGAATATTCTCTGTAGCAGTTCCTAAAATTAGAAACTGGAAGAAAGGTGTGACAGGAAAAAATTACATCAGAGAATATATTCCCCAAATATCTATATCTATATCTATCATCTCTATCTGTATCTGTCTATATCCATCTATATCTACCTCCATCTACCTTCGCACCTACTGACATTAATGGAAACATATCAGTAGAAATTATTTTGGATCTTGATTGGAAACTACTATACACATCACAGTACCAACTGATTCTTAGGATAAGCAGAGAAAAAAACTCTGTCCAGTGTTTAATAGGTCACAAGTCAGAAGTACTGAGTTATGCTTTCAAGGCTGGATTTTCAGAAATTTCGTTTGACCAGAGAAAGAGTGCATAAGAAATAAAATCTTCAAATTCTATTGCAATTTTGTAAAGAAATTTTGTAAAGAAATTTATAGTAACTCTCCAAGTGTATATAAATTTCCAAAACATTTTATTTTATGAAAAGGGATTAATTWGTGAGATATGATCCTGGTATATGCTGAAATCTAAGTGCAGTGAGGGTTATGGAGAATAAAAAGAGAACACAAATGTCAATTTTAAATGGAAATGAACTTCTTATAAGCTTTTCAAATTTGTCAAAACCTAAACAAAAATATCCCTATTGTGCYTAAAAAAATGTTTTTTTTTACTTCACTGATTCTCAGACTGATGTGTTTTGTTACTTAAAAGTATTTGTAGGGCTATATTACTATACAGTGATTTCTCTCAGGCTTTACTTTTCTCGATAAATTGATGCTTATATAGTTATAATAATTAATTTTTTAAAAATAAGTGRATAATCTCATTGTAATAGCAATAATTTATTGTCCTTCTGCACATCTCCCAAAGACAGGAAAGTAGGAAGTGGACACTGACTAGTCCATTTACAGTTAATTAGGCAAAGAGGATCTAGGAACCACAATTTGAAGACAGAATTTTTTGTTAAAAATGAATTATTGTTACACCAGAAGAATATATGAAATATAAGGATCAGGGTCCTGATCCTTAAGCAGTTTAGTACAGATAGATACTATGTCCATGTGGAACAGCTTGCAGTATCAGGTTAAATTTGTAAGACATATGATGTACTTAGTCTTGGTTTGAAGGTGTCTGCTAGGGAAAAGCCGRAGCCCCCCTTGCAATGGAGAATGCAAACCCCCTCCCTCCAAATGATTATAAATTTGAAATTAAGGGGCTTTCAGGCAAAAAGATGCGGGAATAGGAATAACAGGTTTTTTACTAATATATATAACAAAGCAAGCAAACAAACAAGATTAATAATAAGACAGAACCAAGAAGGTTTTACTCCACAAAGCCCAGGGCAGTCTGTTCCTGGTGGCTCTGAGGTACCAAGCTGGAACTGTGGCAGATCCTGGCCTGGTGGATGAGGTAGATAGGAAGTTCTGCAGCGGCSGCTGGAACAGCAGGGATGTCCCRTCAGAGCAAGGATGTGAGGTCACAGCACAGCCAAAAGCCWCAAAGCAGGGCTGGAGGAGCGGTGGCGGCGGCGGGACAGGGTCGGGCCCACTCCAACAGGGCAGGAGGTGAGCTCAGAATCCTGGGGCACATGAGCAGATGGTGGTAGGTTTCCCAGGACTGGGGTTGGTGGTGACAGTAAAAACTCCTTCTGCAGCAAGTGAACAGCCTGGGCATCCTCTCTCTAAAGTGACAGGGACAAGAGTGCCTGCCACCCAGCTCCAGTCCCTTTTCTGCCCCCAGATCTCRTGTTACCTTTCTCCTCCTGGGGAAACATCCCAGAGACAAAAGAAAAAAACAGCTGTAGCCAGGTTCTGCCTTCTCTTCCCTGGCCTSTTTTGTCTTTGATTAAGTAYCAACAGTACTCGATCATTAGTGTCTTAGCAACTTGAGGGAAAAAACTCCCATAGGAATAAAAAGAAACAAATCTAACCCCGCAACAATTTACCAGTTTGAGCAGGCAGCTGCAATTTGGGTTTAGGCCAGAATGAGCAGCTAAGCATGGTATCATTTTTTGCAAGATGGTGATATTAAGAAATGCCATGTTATGGTTTGATTAAACAGCTAAAAAATGATAGAACTGTTAGAAACAYTAGTAGAGTTTAGAAGTATTAAGAAAAGGCAGTTTGTCCCATCTATGACAAGCAGTTTCACTTGAAGTAAGCAAAAGGTTTGCATTTTGTATTTTGCAGTGAACTATCTAGTGAGTGTCCATCATCAGTTAAGATCATCATGGTTACATTTGTTTGCAAGACATGAAAAACTAATTTTAGTTCTTCCAAGCTAATTTGTTGCTTGTTCAATTTCACACTTCTGTTTTTAGAGTAAGTATGTGTTCTATTAATGAGTTTTGTTTCTATATAGAGGCAGCTGCAACTGGGAATTGCACCCTTTGTGTAAGGTGGTGTTTRTTGAAAAAAACACAAATGATTGCTGAAGTTCCCTTCAAGAGAGCGCAGGAAGCCCACTGGAATCTGATGTTGTAAATAGCCAGGCTATTCCAGCTGGCATTAAAGGAGGACTGTTAGAAAAACATATCATCTGTTGTCTTTAGATCTCTGAAATATTTCAGACTTGGAATGAAGATGACGATTTGATGCAGATGATGAAGGACCTAGTGGAAGTTGTGACTGATCCCAAAACCCAGTGGTCCGATCAWTGTCTTCTGAGAGTTTATTAATTATTCATAATTTGGTTTAAATGTCATTCTATGCTCACAACCTCAGACAGTGCCATAAAACATAATCCTGTGGATTAAACCTGAAAGCTGTCCAGTGCTCTTTGTAGCATGCAGATTCTAAAGCTATGTACTTCCTACTATGCAAGCACTGAAATTATGACAGAGCCATCTGGAGTGATGAATCCCTGAAGATGATCAATGGGACCTTTCTTTGTTTAAGAAAAAACCCAAACCCACCACCACAATGAAATAAGAACATTAGAATCAGTTTTTGCCCATTAGCTCAAAACAAAGTGCCAGTGAAGAGGCAGGAAATGGATTAACACATCCAGAAGAAGCCAGCACACTGGCATGCTCATATTCTTTGTCTGCTGTGAAAGTAACACTAAGTAGTAACTTCATTTCATAACAGTTAAGTGGCATTTGTCACTGTTAGATGTGACAATCATCTGTTCTGCTCCCCTGCCTTTTTGAACTGTGAGTTCATTTGCTRGTATATGTCAGTTAATCAATTATTTTATGACTTCATTTTTATTTCCTTTTTATATTACCTTACAAGCAGAGAGAAAAGAAAAGGAAATCTGGTCTATAAATCAGCTTGTCTACCCAACAGTTACAGTGCTACAGCATACCTGCAGTGATTGTATCCTTGAACCAGAGGCAGAACAGAAATGTGCCGTGAATTAAAAAGAAATAAACCAAAATGCAGAGAAGCCCTACTCAGGAAGACTCRAATTTAGTAGCAGAAATTGCTGTTTACAGCCAGTCATTTAATCACTGACCTATGTCTAGGACAGAATGYGCTCTGCTCCTTCCCCTTCATGCTGAATATGATTCACAAAAAATTTTATGTCATGTATATCTACAAAATTAAGTGGTTTTTTATTCTCTCCTTTTACCTCCATTTTTTTAATAGAATAGTAGGAGTATTAGAAGCTCGGTATTTTCTCTTCTTCTCAGCATTTCAGAAATGACACAACTGGCTGGGGAAAATGTCTTTATTTTCAAGTGAGAAAATCTTAAGGTACAGAAATGGGCAGGATGCCTTCTGTGACCTGTTCTGCTTTCAAGTGTTATGCACAGTCCTGAAGAATGCTAAAGGAGTTGCTGTGGCAGGTGTCATGAAGGATATGGAGAGTAGGAAAATGTGTCACCCGCAATGTGCATTTCTTAAGAGGAAAGCCAACAGKTTGCCAAGGATAAAGAAAAGCCTTGGTTATTGTATTGTGCCCAGATTCCTTGCTGCTAGACTTCAGTCTGTACCTACAAATTCTGTTTGGAGAAGCCATGCACAGTGATACTCTCCAGGAAAATGCCCTCATGCTACAGTCCTACAATATGACTTACCTGCTGTTATGAAGACCACTGGTTYCAGGTAGGTCAAGAAAAGAGAAAAAATTCTCTTCATAATTTTGAATGYAATTTCCAAACAGATTAAAAATAACAATGACATCACTCCAGTCTCCTATCAATATAATAGTACTTTTTGTTTTTTTTAATTTTTTAATATGATATTGATCTTCATTCTAATAATTTCCATGGGGACATATTGTTCTGTATCTCTGTTGCACAACTTTTGGCAAATCTATCTGTGGAAATATACAGTGGCAGATTATGTGATGATGAATAATATACTYATGGGATCAAGAAAACTTTTACCAGGAAATTTTGTTTTTAATTTCAGAAAAATACTTGCATCTGCACTTCCTGAGCTCTGCTCTACTATGAATCTCCRCTGCCCAGGCTGAAATAATTCTTCTGTTTCTGAGTCTGAACTTAGWAGCCATTTGTCATTCTGTGCTTCATTGTAYTGTGCTGTGTACAYAAGCTCTATGCAGTCCTTATTTTTTGTAAATGCTATACTTTGTCAAAGCCTGCAACTCTTCGCTACCATCTTCTACCAGTTCTACCACTAGCTATTTGAAGTAAGAACATCCCTCTTCAGTGCACTTTCTTGGAAGCACACATAAAGCATTAGAAAATGCATTTATAAATGAAGGTAAACTACAGCAGCAATTGTTCTTATGAACAGGAAACCAAAACTAAATCTTTAACTATTTTTTCAATACTCATGAAATAACCACAGATTGTTCATGATTATAACTTCTTCCTGGCTAGAATAATTCAGGATGAGATTTTCTCCAAGCTTCTTTTTTTTTTTTCTGTGGAGCAGCAATAATTCACTTTCTACTGTGTCCTYGTGAGGCTGAGCAGAACTTCCCTCCCTTGGCCCTGTATTTCTGTGAGTTCCAGAAGTTCCATTGTAGGAAGAATTGTCCATTGACTCTCTTCTTTCTTCTGTTATTGCTATTTCCACTGACAAGGCTCCAGATGTGATCTTCTGAGGGCTGATTGGGGTAAATAATTCCTTAATCCTGGTGATTGTCTTCTAACAAATTAATGCAGGTCAATATGCTGTTAGCCTTTGGTGTCACAACAGCACACTGTGACTTGTGACTTTGAGAGGATGAYCAGAACTAGGTGGATTTCCCACTGGTTACTCTAGCACTACAAGGGGAATGAGTGAGACACTGTGTTTACCCTGAGTAATTACAAGAAATTTGAAAATCAGCTCATTCATAGGTACCTAGAAGCAATAAGGTATCTCCTGCCCTTGCCATGACCTGTGAAAGCTCCAGGCAGAGCTAAAGTACTTGCAGGAAGAAGGAGGTGATGGGAGCCATTTTAATGAGAARCTGTTGAAAGGGCTGAGGCAGTAAACACTTGTTTGAAAATATCAGATAGTACTGGTGTCCTGCCCAGAATGAAAGTGAGGAATCAGAGAAAGCTTGCAGGAGGAACTGTAGTGTTAGAATCCTATTTTTATACAAAGGATTACAGTGCAACACCAATAATACACTATGACATYTTTTAATTAAATACATAAAATTAAAGAATATTTAGTTTCTTCTAGWCAGGTGCAATATATTTTCATAAATCACAACATCTCAGCAAAATATCCACTTCTGATGGATTGTTTTTCTCTTGCATTTTAAGAGAGAAAATTGGTCTGACATGTTAAAAGCAGCTCTTTGATTTGCAGTCARTACTGCAGGCTCATCTGCACAGTTMTCCCATGGTAGTGTGCATAATAGGTAGATTGCTAACTAGTCCAYTTTTAAGATAAAAGGATTAATATTYACAARTAAGAAGTAAGTAGGCAGATGCCTAAGAGAAAAYTAATCAAAAGCTGTTCATCCAATCGGCTCTAGATTTAAAGTATTTAAAAATGATTGTTCAAGACCTTCTGTCCTTAAAGATATGCATCCAGGAACATCAGGACTAGCTACTCCCCAAGGAAAGGGGAGCTGAATGACAAGGGTATTCAGGTACTGAATATCCTTCTGTCACTATGGCATGAAGCTGTTTGCTACAACTCAATTCAGCACTTGGAACTTCATCTCAGTGCTGAAGCCCTAGAGTCTTTGCTTAATTTTTACCGATAAAAAAAAAGATGAATCCTCTTCTGCTTCCAGTCTGGGAAATGGAGCTCACAAACTGCAGAACAAGCACTGTTTTTTTTCTCCTTACAATCTGGTTTATTCAGATACTTAAAAATATAGCCTATTCCACACACAATCAAAGTGTAAGCTGCATTTCACCCATGTCACTTTGTCAATTCTTCCATTCTAATCTCATCCAAATGGCTYAGAGATTTATACAGTATATGGACACACAGAAGTAAACAAACACAACACTGATAAGGTATGCTCTCTGGCTTGCATTGTCTGTCAAGCAATTGAAATAGATAAGAACCTGTTCTAGTGTTACACACAGAATACCACTTACTGCAGAGCTGGACTCAACTATGTGAGAAAGAACAACATACWCTTGTACAAGTCATGCATATCCATGATCTGCCAGTCTGGGAACACACCCTTTCAGAGGAAAAAATATTTACAGTAGGATAGTTTTAAAGAAAGCAGACTTAAATTTGAAAACAATTTTGCTTATAACTTTTCCTCAAAACAAGTTCAACTCCCCTTAATCTATGAATCCATGTGATTTGTAGCTGTATGCAAATACAGCAGATATTTCTACTGAACAAGGTACTTGGTACCACATCTGTTGGAACTTACAAAAGAGTTTGCTAAGAACCTTGGCTATCTGCAATACACCTTGTGTTGCAAGTAGTCAGAGGGATGGAAAGACTCAAGGATATGGAATTGCAAGTACAGCTGCAAAACAATATGTGGTGAAGGTGTTCTGCATTATAGAAACGCATCAAGATCTACTTCCAGCCTCATTAGCTGTCTCAGATCTGTTGAAGAASCTGAATGTCATGAACATAAACAATTTGCATAAGAAATGTTCAAGCTATGAATTGGAAACAAGATTAAAAGAAGAAACAGCTGTGTGTAATTGTCCATCCCCTGTGGAGATTAATATYACACATTACATGAAAAATCAAATTTTGAAATGAGGTTAACAGAAGAATTAACCAGAAGAGGGAGTGAGGAATACCTCCTACATAGTAYCATGTTCACCACATGTCTTTACTGCCTTTTAGAGGCTATTCTGTCTTGAAAAATCACCCTCTGGAGTGCTGCAGGATTYGTTACCTTGCTACATTTAACACATTTGCTAACGACAACAAATTGATTTTTATTTATCTGGCAAAGCAAACCTTGGTCTYTCCCCCTAATATTTAATCTCTTCAGCAATGTAAATAATGAGAAAGACACTTGCAAATCTGATTAACCTGCAAGTTCCTTTTTAAGCAATGAGCAATCGATACCAGTACCAACTCCATTAAACAGCCGTTATCACTGCTTGAGTCAGTAGAGGCAAGAACAAAAGTCTGAGCTTAAGTTTATTATGATTCAACAGTAGTCCAATTCTGAAATTAAAAAAGGAAATAAAAAGAAATAATAAAAACCCAGATGCTGTAGATTTTAAAAATTCCTTATTAGCCCAGCCATGCATTAGGTTAGAACATTCCCCCTCCTGACAACCRAAAGAAGACATTTTGCTCTTAACACTGCACTTAAAATGTAAGACAGCTTTTTAAAAATACATCTGTAGAACATGAYRTTCTCMCAAAGTGCTAAAAGTSAGTCCCCATCAGATGAAAGTCTTCTAATTGTCTATAGAATAGGGGCTAAAAAYRTACAATTGCTGACCTATCAATGTTTTAAACCTAATCTGRAAAGAAGTATTTCTGCATCACAGATTATCTCAAWTTCCAAACTAATGATTTTGCAACYGGAACTACAGGCAARGAACTAGGGTGCAGTGCTAGCCCTGGAAACAGYTGTGAATTCTTAATCATCAAAATTYTAATTGTAAATATTATAGGTGGACTATCCACAGACTTCTTAGAATGGCATTTCAAACCACAGTCAACCAACGATTCCTAAGATGCTTTTAAATAATGGTTTCTCCAATTAATTTGGGAAACAGAGTARCTAAATTAGGCTGATATTTCTTTTCAAAATAGTAAATGGCCACATAGCCTACAAATTTGGGCTATTCAGTATGTGATATTCTACTATTCTCATCTGAAAGGAGATATCTAAGTGATGAAAATTATGTTCCTATAATGATTATCTTCTTAACTTTGGTAAAGAGAAGCTTTGGTAAAGAGAGTTTACTTCTTGTGATACAGACTAGTGATGGCTTGAATCACTTTATTTACTTGTTTGAGATTTCTAGACTCATGGCAATGGGCCTGCTATATATATTTGGAAACCGACAGATTCTCACCTTGTAAAAAGATAAGAAAATTTGTGTCACATGTCACAGCAGATGATACCAAGATAGGACACAGCCCCCTGGTCTCTTGGTGAAAGTTACCATTAAACAGAGCAACTATGCAGAAATTGTTGGAATATCTCAGCTTGCAGAGAAAGCAGCTGTCTTGTGTCCCTGATGACTCAATTCAAAGCTGAGAGGTTCTGTGCTATTCATAGCACAGGGGTGAGTTCCTTTGTTCTCTTAAAGCTACTGTACATCCTGTCATAGAAAACAAAACTGTAAATAGTTCAGATAGCAGCTAGATGACAGCTGCTCAAAACTGATGAAACAAAATTCTTCCCTGTTCATACCCAAGAAGCATATTTAACTTATGYGACTCACAGGAGCACAGTATCCTCCTAGTAGGTATCACTGAGACTGGGTGATGTTTAGGAACTAATAGAACTTTATATTAAAGTCCCAATATCCACCTTTCTTTTGGCTATACTCAGTAGACCATGATTTTCTTTAGTATTTGGCTTAATTCAGTGGAATAAATTTCATAATTTCCTATAGCATTTAAAGAAATAATAATCTAAATATGCCAAGATAAGATAGATTCTTCTACATCATGTATGCTCATTGCTGTGCAGTTATCTGCTGGCTTCCCATACATCTGAGTACAAGCCTAAAAGCCTTTTGACTGTAGAACTMTTTAGGTCTAGGCTGAGAAGTGAATTGTAAAAGTGAAGACAGCAGGTAGGCAAATATTCTCTGCAATCCCACTCTGTCCCTTAACTCATTTCTTATTATTCCCATTGCACTCAAATGCATCCTATTGATTCCTATCCCTTATAAAACTTCATGTTTTAGAATCTGTATCAGTTGTTTACCATTTGCAGTTTGAAATGTGGTTGCTGTGCAAAGAACACAGTCTTACCCATATTTTCTGAAGAAACGTTTAAATATTACACAAAATATCTGCTTTTTTCTCTCAGTTAACAGTCCATTGGTCTTTAGCAGCAATACACATTGGAAGGTGGAGAGAAAATAGTAGGAGTTAAGTAGCAAGATGTTGCAATTATATTAAAACCATAAATGGTCAAACTGGGATTAAAGAAATTTGAATGTTTAAGCTGTCCTTCAAAAAGTTAATAAAGGGACTGTTTTTCTTAAAAAATAATTGTAACTTAATTGTACTTACTAGAATGGTGTTAACACTTGGTCACTTATTGCCTTTGAAATCAGTTTCAAGTTCAAAGGGTTGTGTAGTAGGAGGRCACTTTCATAATCAGGCTGAACTGAAAGAAGAATAACATAATCAGCTTCATTTAACTATGTAAATTTTGGTGAATATACAAACCAGTTGTCTAGRCCTCTCAACACTCAGTGGGTCTGTCTTTGATGGAGTGTTACTATTGCTTGCAACAGTCATCATCCCCAATACCATACAGAAAGCCCCAAAGCAATAGATATTGATTTAAATGAAATCCTTTCAGCAATTTGAATCAGAAAGGTTCTGCTTCTCTGGTAATGAATACGAGGAGATTTTGGAAAAGGAGTTACAGCTGCTGCTTGATTGAATATTCAGGGAAACAACAAAAATGTAGTTACACAAGGGATGAACTCATCTTCAGGTTAGTCCCTGTAAACTGAAGTTAAATTGAAAGTTTTAAATTAGCCCTGCATAGCTTGGGACTTTTGATCACTGTAAGATGCTCAGAGAAAGCAAACAGAACAATTAGGAAAATGTTTTTGCACTGTGATCCTTTGAATTGACTGCACAGACATAGGTTATGTCCATCTTGTTGAACATGCCAAAAGGCTTTAGACTCACATTCAGAGAAGGCACAGGCAGAGGGCTGTTTTGTAAATTGTTGCCCATTGCTTGCTAGCAGGGATTGTTTACCTAGAAGAGAGAAGCATATCTTATGTTGCATATTTACTGTATGCTTATTATCACAGAACATTTCATGTTGCTACAAAGGGGAAAGGAAGAATTTTCTTTTAGATATGACAGAAGACATTAAAAATATACCTGTGCACAATGTTTGTGCAAAAGTGAAACTGTGATAAAGCTCTGTCCCTGAGGTTTCCTTTGCTCCTGTTGGAAGATCTATCTGTGGTTTATACGAGGGTGGCCCCTGGGCCATTTTCAGCCAAAAGCAAAGTCTGCAGGTCAGATTGAGGAACTGAGGATATTGAGGAATGCTGGAGTCAAAGAAACCCAGTATTTCCAGACTCTATGCCATGAAGGTGTGAAAGGCTAAGACAAAACCAAAATTATCAGGTCTTCAGTCTTACATGGAATTGGGAATCTAGACATCTTGTGATGAATTCAATACAATCTACTTAGGTGGATTCACAGTCAGTTCAGCTCACCTAGAAAGTATACTTTGATGTTTCCAAAATCCTACTTTTACTCCACTTGAATAAGTGGTTAATTTGGAGAGGAAACCAAACCGGAAGATGAAAAAATTACCCTTTTCATCATTGGCCTGATTGGAAATGTGTATTAACTTTTGAGAAACAAATTTGTACTAATTTCTAGACAAATAAAACCATTAGTTGTCCCCTGAAAAATTCTTTAGCTCACATTTACATAAAGAATACTCACCTGCATGTAACTGTTTTTGAGCTTTCACGGTTTTCTTTTCTGTCCTCACTTCTAATCAGAGATGCTTTAAAACACTCTGACGAGTTAGATTAGCCTTGTGATAATAACTTTGTCGGTCTGCGGCACCAACTGGGACTTCCCCTGGCTTCAGGGAAGTTGCTAGGCTACTATCTTAAAGAGACAACTCACTTGATTAATTGCAAATACAGATTGCTTTATGAAAAAGTTAATACATTTATAACAACAAAGTCTGAGGAAATAGCAGACTGATTATCAGAACTTGCAGTATTCCCTGAATACAGGATTAAGGAACAAAAGTGCAGCTTTTAATAACATTGCAAGTCTGAGCTAACTCCAGTCCTGCTTTCAGTGGTGTGGTATTACTGTGCTGCTGGTGAATCGGCGTTTAATGAAAATCACAAAAGATTTGTTTCTAGAGTGGAATATCCAAAATAAATATTACTTCACTTTGTTCTGATGTAACTGGCAAAGAACTGCTGTAATRTTTTAGGGTTCCTTTAGCCCAAATATGCCTTGGAGGAGAGTACATCTGTGTTTGCACTGAATGTCACACTGCTGATACTTTGCTTTTTCATTAAATATCTTATTACTTGAAACTCTTCAAAGGGCTAAGCAGCTTTCATTCCTCAGATCATGCAGTGATTTTATGAATAAATGTAATATGGTAATACATATGATAATTAAAAATATATGATAATTTAAAAAAATGTGAGCACCTGGTTTCTTATGAATAGACCTTTCAGAAATTATTTTAATTTCCATTAAATTTGTTGACAAAAACTGGAGAATAAAGTCTTTGAAATTTTCTCTGCCTTTTTATAAGCTCCTTTTTTGTTTCTAAAGAAACCCAACGAAGCACCCAAACTYTCTTTGATGTTTCATTACTTGCTTAGAAAACCAAGAACATTTAAAATATTTCTGGAATTTTAAAAGCTACTTAAGGCAAATAAAATATTTTCAAACAGCTTTACATGTAAATCTTTATATAAGCAGCAGACATTTGCTCAACATGCTTCTGATTCTTCTGAAAACTTCATTAGTAACTTGTTTTTCCTTTAAAACTCCAAATAGGATGTCCATGTATGATTTGGAAACAGTTTGGCTCGTTTTTTGTGGTAACAGGAATGTGAGTGCATTCAGCTTTCATTGGCAGACAGACCCTGGTTTACCCAGGAGGTTTTAAGAAATGGGCAACCTGCAATGAACTGAAAGAGCAGGTGAGGGAGTAACAGCACAGCACAAAGCTGCACTGGGAGAGCTACAGAGTAGAAAACATTGAAAAAGCTCTGAAAGGAATATGACTTTCAAACTCAAGCCTACAGAGCTTGACATCTTTGAGAGGATACAGACACTGTGAAAAGTCTTCCTGTTTGATGTGCAGTGTAAGGCTGACTTGAGGATTTCTCTAAGTTGCGTGTCTTTATATATGTTGGGAGTAGATGGTGGGGCAGCCACAAACTCCAATGGATTAATAGTTTTTATGTGAAAGCCAAGGAATTAAGATGCAGATCCTCTTTTGGTGCTGAAAGGAAGTGAGGAGAATGCAAGGCCTTGTGTTGCTGGTTACTTTAGATCACTTGTGAGAGACACATCTTCATTTCTGACAGTGTTCCACATCCCTTTCACTCTCAAACAAAACTGGAAGAAATTTGTGCATAATCTGCAAAGGCTGGGGAATGTAATATAGTTTGGGGTCTGTCTTGCTTAGCCTTTTACTGAACTTTTCCTTAGAATAAACTATACTGTCACAGTCCTAAGACAGGGCTAACAACTGTCTGTAAAACAGGGTGTTATGACATAATTCAGCAAGGAAAAGGATGCCAGTGGTGGAGCAGATGGACTGGGCTCCTATTTTGGCCTCAGGAGTGTGAAGATGTTTGGGAGTCACAGCATTAGGATCTGTGGATTCAGCTGATAAATAGCAAAGGAAAGTTCTGTTGAGGGATTGCTGAAGGATTAAGATCAGTTTAAGATGTAAAGGAGATGTTGGCAAAGTCCTAAAACAGCTCCGATAAGAGACCAAATGTTTTGTATAAAAATTATAGATAAATTCTAGGTGATTTTTTTTCCAAAAATATTTTTCTTTTAAAAGTTAGAATTCATGGATACAAAAGAAACCCATTTAGCTTGGTAATCATTACTTTGGGTAGGTGAAGGGAGGAATTATTTTCTGTTTTTTTTAGATATATTTTCATACCATACTGAGTTAACTTTTTTAAAAATGGGACTTTAAAATCTATCTTCTGCTATTCATGTAATAAAACTTACAGGGCCATAATCATTTGGTTTCTGCCTATAGAAAACAGGTGCTTGCACATAACTAACAGAGTAACCCTTTTGTAAGCCATGAAAAGATGCAGCTGTAGCACTTCTGTTTACTGGCTAAATAGACAGTAGCTCAAAATTTTTCTTCAGACTGCTAAACATAATGTCACACAATAAAAATCCTCTTGCTGTTAATACCCCTTTAGTCTTCTATTTCCAAATATTATTTTTCCTGTAAACTTAAGAATTTCCCAAATTTTATTTTACTTTTTTTAATGAATTGAAAGGTTTGTTTAAAATTTTTTTTTCTAATGGCTCCACTATTCTCGTTCAGACTCTAAAAGAAAAAAGGGGTTTGATTCAGAGCTGAAAACCATCTACCAGACTCCATTTCAGCCCATTTTATGCTCTAAGATTTGAAGTGGCTATTCTTTCAAATTATCTCTGTCCTTTATACATAAGAAGGAAGAATCATAGACGTAATTTTTAACTCTTCTTCTAGTCTTTCAGCTGCTCTTTTTGGAATTCTTGGGTCAGTAACCAACTGACAGCTTTGCTGACTATTAAAATTTGTAATGAAAATGTAGATGATTTAAGTCAGGAAAATGATTCCTGAGTTCAGAAAATAGCATTATTTCTGGTATTTCTGCAGCTGGATTTTCAAGTGACTGTTATTTTAGTATATTGAGCTGCACTTGTAAACAGCCTGCAGAGGCAGGTTTTGGATCTCTACTGAAAAGAGTACAACTAAGACCTGTTTGAGAGTGACAGCATGAATTTCTTGAGCCTGAATACTAAGGAAGGAAAAGAATAAGGCAACAAGGCTCCAAATTAAAGAGCTCTAAATCCAAATTTTGAATAACAGCATATATATATAACAGCAACAGAATTTTTTTAATGGGCATTCTCCAAAAACCTGTGAGGAACATGGATCTGAAGTGGTAGAGATAATGCTCTTTCAGCACAAGGAGAYGGTGTAGGTGGCATCTTTAATTTTGCTGTGTTCATTTTTGTATTCCAGCACATGGTGTTCAGAGAGTTTAACTTGAACAGACCTCATCAAATTTTTGAAGCTCCATCTAACTTTTAAGCTTTGAGAGGAAGAGCTGGACCAGATGACGTTATGAGGTTTATTCCCACAGAATGATTCCATGTTTTTTCCATGGATTTATGATTATGAATCCAGATATGTAATTTAACATGGTTTTTCCTACTGTTTGCTTGCAACCGTGGTATCTTATTTACCACAATTTTCATGTTACAAATAGTTAGGTGTTTCCTATGTATAATGTATATACAAGCAGATATGAACACAGATCCATACTGCATTCACTTATACATATATTATGAAATGGCTTTATATCTTGATTCAAATTGAAAACAAAGAAATTTATCTCTAAAAATTTTCAGGAGTGTCAAAATGTTCTTGGGTTTCATATTCTGAAAACTGAAATTTGGTTGGGAATTTCAGAATTTTATAATGGTAACACATGAAAGTATAAAAATTTTCAAGCAACTTCAAAGTACTGATTGTCCAGTGTTTGAGAGACAGTGAGGCAGATGAAAGGACAGAACAGCAGTTTTGCAGTCATCTCCAATCTGTAGAAACATATAAACAAAAGCTTTTCCTGCCATACTGTCACAACATAGCTAGTGCTCACTCTGTCCTTTTTCCATCTTTGTTTTCTGAGCTGCAATCAGTATAGCAGCATTAAACAAGCCCTAAGAAAACCATCAAAGTGTACCTTTACTTTAAGGAAAAAATAAAGGACTCGTCAAAAATCCATGAAGTGTTAAGAAATGCCACCAATCCATGTCCAGCCAACCAGCACTGGCAGTTCCTGGCTTGCAAATGTACAACTGTAAAAACTGTTAAAGTCAAAAGGACTGTATCATCAGTTGGCATAAATCAATCTAACCCCACCAAAGTCAAATTTTAATGAGAGTAGAAAGGACTAGCTGTTCCCCTGAATACTGAGATATATTGCCAATACCCTACTCTTTTTCTGCATACTTGTCACACAGAAAAAAAAGCCACAGTAAAAATTGTAGCATGTTGGATTACTTGCTACTGAACCCCAAATGAATATATGTTGCAATCTTCCTGACCTGATGCTTATATTTTTTATATATCCTGCCAGTACTTCATCCTTGTTCAAGTATTTGGAATTTCTCACAAAAGCATTTATAGTYACTGCAGAATAGCCACTGTGAGAGATTTAAATAATGTGTCCACCAAATAAATGTAAAAATGTATCTGCTTCACTGCGGCTAATAAACCATATCAAGTCAATTTACTCTGTCCATTCAGGAGTCTCAAGGTATCAAACCTGCAGCTTCAGTGCTGATTTCGCTGTTAGGCTGAAAAGGTGGCAGCTGCTGCAGTGAGGGAAAAATGCTTTCTCTTTCTGAGCAGTTGCAGTGAATACTTCCTTCTGAATTTCTTTGAAAACAAGAAAGAAAACCACATTTTTCATCAGATCAACAAAAATAATCTTTTTACATTGTTTTGCATTGCTTGTATTTGTGCCTTGTTAGATGATTCTTAAATGAAAAAAGATGTCTTTTCCTTTTTAATTTTTTTTCACATTGCACAAGAAATTGAAAAATATATTATATCCAAAARACAAATAACAAAACTGAGACCTGCGAACAAAAAAGTGGGATATCAATGTTCATAACATTTTCAGTTATAATTCCTTCATAGCYGTATGTTACCTGCAGTATTATTATTCTGTAAATAGAATATGGCTGTAATCTCATATCTCTGATGACATCACCATCTGATATAATTTGAAGTTTAAAGTAACATTAATTACTTTGGCTACTCCATTGTTACAGGATGGTTTTAAGGATGCTATTATGAACTATATAATTAATGAAACTTAGCTGGAATTACTCTCCTTATTGAAAACCTTCTTATCTTCATATTGAAAACCTTTTAAAAATATTTTTAACTGCATTTCTTTCCTTCATTCTAATTAGACGTATCATAACTAAAAAATTTCAACATTAAGTATCTATTTAGATGGTATTTTCAGCTCTTGTGCAATTTTTTCCTAGCAAATATAAGCAGAATGTGGAAYAAGGTGTTAGCCTCAACTACACCAGGGAGGATGAAGCAGGATAAAGTAATTTCATGTGATTTGCATTCAGAAAACAACTCTTTCTTGTCCAACAATTCAGCATTAAGGAAATGGACAAGAAACTGCAAAAAGTGCCTGCAGACTCCAGCTCATTAATTCAAGGATTACTTAGGTTATTAATGATCTTTTTTGATGTTTAAACCATTAATGCATATTGGCTTTGTTTCAAATTATGGCTTTATGACATTACTTACGTTGAATTACCAATGAAGGTGAAATCTGCCAAGAAGAAAACACCAGCATCTATTTACTGTGGGAAATAACAGCAACAAAACAAAATATGCTAAAGCAGCCTCAGAACTGATAGCCATCTTTACTATTTTACCTCACGGCCTCCTTCAGCTTCTTGCCRTATGCTAAAAGTTCATTCTCTGATGAGCCTTTGAGCTGTCAGTCTGTCTTCCTAGCTTTTCTCTCATTTTCTTTTCAGTATAAATGGCTATTTGCTGGAAATTGTTTTATATCTTGCCTGACCATTTGACTGCAGGGCATAGTTAGTTGTTATGTCTTTTATTAGAATGACATAGGACACAGCAGGCAAGCTAGGCCAATTAAGTGGCCACTACCATTAAGATTAACCTTTTTAAAAGTCTGAGCATTACGTATTCGAACATATTTGGTTCTAGCATTACTGGATTAGCACCTCAGGGCAAGAAAAGTGCAATTTAATCACCAACTTTCCACTTTTTTCTCTCTGTATAAGGGTGAGTCCAAGTGTGTTTTGAAGGGCACAGTCATTGGCCTGCGAGTCAGCCACCCATCTATGTCACATCAACAGAAGAAAGTTAAAAAAGCTTCTGATTTGACTGCCACCAGTGAAGCTTATTAACAATAATATTTCTTCAGAAAAGTCTGATCTTGCTTTATATTGACATAAATCTTCTRAATGCTCATAGCTTTGGGATAAATTTTCACGATTTTAAATACGTTTCTAAATATCCAAACCTTTTGTTCCTTAATTCAACTTACTAATAGTCCTGCTTTGGGAATAATATGTTTTTCATTTTCTGCCCTTGTCATGTGCCACTTCATTTGGGCAAAAAAGCATGACAGGGTCAGTATTCCTATGTCTGCCTTTCTCTAGATGGTGCTCTGTGCCATATTGTTTAATTATTATCCTTGCCTGATAATCTGATTTCATGCAGAAGGAAGAAGTTAACTCTCTGGTGAGTTSCCACTGGTACCTTAGTACTTCCACAGCAGATGAACTTCTGTTCATCCCAATATGATTAGCAAGAAATGTTGGAAGGAAAGAATCACTTGTAATGTCATTTGGTGCAATAGAGCAAAGACACTCAGTAGGATGGGTTTCCTCTGCACTGTGTCTGTGATTGGGTTCCATGAGTATAGGATCAGGAGCTCCTGAAATAATTAACTATTTTCTAACTTTCCTTCTTCCCCCTGCCAACAGCACCTTTATCTGCTGTTTTTTTTCAGGTCTTATATTCCTCAAGTAAGTCATGCTTCTTTAATGATGCAAGACTCTAGCCATATTTTTGATTGTAGGATTAAAAAGTTTTAAGATTCAGATCAGTTTTAACAGTCTTTTGAGCATCCGCCTTTGCCAGTGGTAGTATAAATAACCTTTAATTTTGCATATCTCTTCTCCTGGTTAAGCAGTTTTCTTAACTCTGAATCAAGTGATCATGCAGCAAATGTCAAGTTGAGAATTAATATGGTATGAAAATAAAAGAAGTTGAACAAAGGAAAATAATGTCCAATGAATTTTCAGGTAAAACTATGGCATTGAACTACTTTCTTTGACATATGCCCTTTTTTTGTAAGGCTCAGTTACAGCTCTTTACCCTCAAAATCTGTTTGTTTCAAATGGATTATTGTGCAGGTGAACCTGCACAATAATCTTGTGTGTCTTCTGTTCTCTGAATGTATTCCAGAAACTAATGATATAACAAGAACCATGTATTGGGGAGCTCATAACACTCTGATCTCCAGGTGGGCCCCAATGTGTCAGAGGCATTTCTATCTCCTTACATCTGCTATCCCCACTTGAATGTCCCTCATATCTTAGCACATGTCAGACAGCACAATGAACTCACCAACTGAATGGAGAACCTGCTGGCTACCTGAGAGTGAACTGACTGTTATCTAGAACTTGCTGAATGCAATGTCTAGATCTCTTTCCTCTGTTATGAAATTAAGGCTGCTGAGTTGTACATGGAAACATACTTCTAAGCATGTGTCCCACGTTGGCTGAAGCATTCTGTTGGGGAGAACAACTTCCAGGATATGGCCATGTTAGCAACATTTTTTGATGAAAGGCCTTCCAGAAACTGATTTCTCTTTGCCCTATTATTTATGTTTCAATACCCTATGTAATGTCTGATTTATACAGGATGATTTTCACACTTGCTAATTAACAATTTATGAAAACAAAAAGCTCCAGACAACTGTTTATGAGCATTGYTGCTATACTAAGTAAACCAAATGAAGAGACCATCTTTATACAGCTTACTTAAATCCTTAAACAATTTTCTTTGAAAGATTTGCAAAAGATGTAGGCACATGAAACATTTTCCATTACCTTTGGGTAAAATAAATGTGCCTGCAACATTTTTTCCTGACACCACTGCACAGTTGTTTGCACAACAGTGATACGATGGAGAAGGAACTGGTCTTTTGAGTACCATGCAGTTTCATAGCAGATTTAGATGTGGTACTAGAATTGTCAATGTGATGATTTTTGTGGAAGTGAAGTACAGACACATTGCAGAACTTAGTCAGCTTGTACTGGTCCTAGCRAAAAAGAATAGCTGTGCAAGTCAGTATTTAGAAAGCAGTGGGTCTGTATTTACTTTCTTTTTGTCTACAGAAGAAAGATATTAAAAAAGGAAATTTATTAGTATGCGTATCATTCTAATTGGTAGTTACTTCCTTACATTCACAGGCATAAGATGCTACAAAAAACCATTTATTAGTGAGAGTGTCAATCTACTCATGTGAGTTTGCAAGAGAAAGAATGTATTGAGACTTGGCCAAGGAAGAGTGAAGGAAAGAATGGTGTCAGTGCGTTGAGCATTCAGTTGTGCTTGTTACAGGTGCATTTTCTAAGATATAAATCAGGTCAAGGAAGCTTCAAAAACATGCTTGCTGAATGAGTGCAGTGAAACTGCAGTGAAAGGGTGTAAAGTGAGAGAAATAAAGAGCAACCCACACTGCTAAAAATGTGAACTACAAGCCATGTAAACAGCATAACTCCCACTGAGAATGTGACAAGTCTTTCAGGCACTTGCTTTTATTTCTAAGCTTTGCCCAGCCGCAGCTATCAGTGTTAGAGCTAGYTCTTAGCAGACATTTTATGAAAATTCACACATATTTCAGAAGCTAATAAAATGAAATTTCATTATTATTCAACAATTGTGTGTACCACTAACTGTTTTGAATCCACTGTAATTTGTATCCTGTGCACTAAACATTGCAGCAGCAGGGTTTGAAATTAGTGCCATTAGGTGGCTTGCCTCGATATGTGTGTGATAAGAAGCAGCCTTTCAGAGAGGGTAAAAAGTGTATTATTTAGTAAACTAAGTGCCTTTTTACCATTGCTTTTTACAGCTGTGTCACTGCTGTTAAGCAACTCAAATTTGTTGGCACCAACTATGTGCAAACTTAGAAAACACCCTTTCTAATGCAAGTTGCTCACTTCAGAAACTGGGGTGGGTTTTTTTCAGTTTTTATTTTTGCACCTGTTGGATCCTGTCTCATCYTTTCCATCTAGTTGCTTTTGAATGCTGTAAATGACCAGGGAAAAAGTTTTCGCATGAAAAAGATAAAGTTTCCTGTCTTTTCTATATGGTGCAGAGGTCATGATGGGAGATCAAAGACAGGAAGCAGCTTATCATTTTGTTAGCAGGTACAGGGGCTCAGAGCTTTGTTACATTCTACCAGAAGCCATTAGAGAACTGTAATAAGCTAGGAGCACCAGCATGGGGCTTGATTTTAGGCTTGCAATGAGGTGTAGTTTTGTTCAGAAATAGACAGGAAAAATGCACTGGYACCTGTTAGAATATACATGTGTGTTTTCATATATACATCTGAGTCCATGTGGATCTTCCTTTTGACATTTGATTCAACACAGAATAAACAACGTAAAAGTTTGGTTGATCTTCACCCCACCAAGCCCCTACACCTGACAAATACAGCAGATCAAAAGATATCTTTCTCTTATTTTTGCTCATGCTGCCTAGCTACTTTGTGCCTTATATGAGATGCAGCAYTGACCTGGCCTCATGTTCCTAAAATTATGGAGGTAGACTAATTTTAAACTTGTTTTTCATTAAAAGATTCATATTTTATTTCACATTTTCTTGAAATGACTCAGGAATGAGATTCTTGTGAGTCATAAAGTAACACTACAAATAGTAAAGACTTTTTATAATAGATTCAATAGGAATTTATAGTGATTAATACTAATACCAATTCAATGCCTACGGTAGGTACCCTGTTATTTTCCTCTGCAATTCACACCATTGAATTTTTTCTCTGAAAATGTTACCTCTCTACTGTGGACACTTTTTTGGAAATTGTTATGCAAATCCAAATCCTACAGACTTCAGAGGGAATCTATGACAAAAGCGAGACAGGCACAGATACCTCCACTCAGGCACTTCTTTTGATTAAGGCTCTCTGCTTTAAAACAGAGTTTAATCAAGGATAGAAAAAATGGAGGAAAACTGCTTTCCAGGTGTGCCTTCTTGTGCAGATGGTATGCTGCCAAAGAGAATCAAAAGAGACTTAATTACAAGAATGATCAGCAGAGTCAGACAGGATGAGAAATTGTGTGCTCTGATGGAAGTTGTTCATTACAAAACAACGGCACTGCTTGGCACGTAGGGAAGGATGGAGCCACTTCTGATTGATGACAAAAGCTTTTTGAAGTCTGCTGAGACTTAGTAATCCAYGCTATAATGTTTGAAGCATTTGAGGAGGTGACAATCGCTTGCCCTTCCTCTGGACAAGTCCAAATCTGCAGGGGAACCCATGCTGCTCACTTTCCTGGGCAAAGGGACAGATAACAGCCCTTGTCAGTCTGCTCCCTGACAGCCTTTAAAATGTTTCAAGGAGTGGCATGAGTTCAAWGCAATGCTCATGTCTGTTTTGCAGAGAGAGGCAATGTTGATCCTATATAAATGAAGTCTACTGGCTAAGATGGATCTGATGCCTGCTGTATGTTACAGTATGTGGGCATGGCCTCTGAAATTTTGCAGCCTCAGTAGCTTTTTGCAACTGCTTTTTTTGAGGTATTTGAACACACCCTACCATGTACCTGTACCTAAAATGTCAAATGTTTAGACTAGGCAAAAGCTAGAGGGGGATGTGGAATCCTACCTCATCAACAGAGTAATGGATCATTTAACTTTGATATTTACTACAGGTTTTCTCCAGCAATGATGGTTAAACTATGATTTTTGCAACTGACTATTTGTGAGGGCACCCACAAAGAATCCCTGTGGGACTCCATTCAAGTACAGCATCTGGCCAGAGGCAGCTGCGGGCAGAAAAGCCTCATTAGTATGTGCTGAGAGATAAGCCCTGTCTTACTACCTGTCCTGTATACTCTGGGACATGTAATCAGTGGTSCATAAACAGTAATGCATTTGTCAAGGTATTTTGATGAAACAAATTATGCACTCTGTTAGTAGAAATGAGATCAAAGCTCTTCGTCCATGGCCTTGGGACTGGCATAACATTCTGCACTGGCATTGCAGTTGCATGCCTAGTTTGGTGCCAAAAACCCCAAATCTTCAATCAGCTCTCCAGAAAATAGTAATGCCAATGTCTCCTTGGATAATATTTTATTTCTGTTTTTTTTTTTCAGAGAGTTCTACAAGCACTACTGAACTAATTTTAGCAACACCATGGAGTGCAGAGAGTCCTAATCCTCTGTAAGCAAGGGATTGTCTGTGACTTCAATGAGCTTCGGATTTGGCCTAGATGAATATGGCCTAGGAAAGAAAAACAGCCCTTCCAGCAAGCAAATGGCAAAGTTGGGATTTAAATGCCAGTGAGTCTAAGTAATAGCATCCTACTTAGCTCTCCAGAATGGACTCTGACGGCATTCTGAGGCAGTAGGTTGAAGAAAAGGGAATAAAGCGTTCCAATAAATCTCAGAGAAAAATGGCAAGCAAGAGGAGAAAGGTGGTAGAGAAAATGTCCATCTGTAGAGTGAAAGAGGATAGAGGATGAGCTTATCTCRTCTCATCAGCAGTTTAGTCTTCTTTCCCTTCCCATCCCTCTCTCTGGACTATTTATTTCAGAAAGTTTTGTTGTTTCAGACTTCCCAGTACAGGTTCTCTACCTAGCACAGCTCTTTTGTCTGCCTGTCTGTTGGCAATTGGCAGGACATACAGTTTATGGCAATACTGAGCTCTACAAAAAGGGAGGAAACAGGACACATAAAAATACAGGGAATTCACAGCATTTTTCAAACATTTGTTAATTAAATCTTGTAATGCCTTTGTCAAAAAGGCAAGACTTATGAGACAACTCTCCTGAGAAAAGGGATTTACTAAAGCCAGCTTTATCTAAAGTGTTAACATCTTTTTTACTATTTGTAGGTGTAGTGTATAGTAACAGAATTATAGGTGGGCTGAATTTCACRCATCTGCGTGCAGACCATTGTACAAACAACATGAAACCATGGCATGCAGAATTCAAATCCTCTTCTGAAACCACTTGTAATGCATACCCTTGGAAGTATCAGTAAGTCAGAAATAGAGTCAAAAATGGGAATGCTTCAGTCTACTTCCACCAAAAAAGGTGACAATGAGAGAAATTAAACCCCTTGGGGTAAACTCAATTTGATATCAGGCAACTGAAATGAAAAGCGTTCAAGCAAAATGAGGAAGGTCTAAAAACACCATTGCTTTAGTCTAGTCTCAGTTTGTATATTTAGGAAACCAGACATATAATCTCTATCTCAGCAGGAGAACTAAATGCTTACAATTTTTTCTTTCTGCTACTGTCTGCCTTTTTTTTTTTTGCCCAGAGACACAATAACTATTTTAGGGAACTTCACACTGTGACAAGGCCTATGTTATGTAAATGAAATGAAGACACTCAAGACTGAATTAACAGATGATTGTGAGCCAGGATGGTATTGGAAAAAAAATGGTGGGGTGATTTTTAGAACCATCTATAACTTGCTTTGCAATGTTGACACAAGCATAGACTTGTTTCYTTGTTTATCTGTCTGAATGGACACCTGCTGGACAGTTCAGTTTRTTTCCTAACACTTGCCTTTTTCCCTGAGTAAGTTGGTTCACCCACTTCTGTAAGGACCTCTCCTGTAAAATGTAAAAGGGGAGATCTGAAGATACATRTTAGGGATAAAGTGTACATTGCAGGCAAGAAACTTTGTGTGTGGAGAGATAGTCATAGATGGCATTTTTAAGAATGGTTTAACATATAGTATACAACAAATACTACATTAGAAACAACCCAGTATGCACAAGACCTCTGAATAGAAGACCAGTACTGGCAGCAAACCTTCAGAGCCCAATCTATTTCAAAGAAATGGGAAGTGTAAAGGAAGGGAATGGAAGGTTCCATAGTGAGGAAAAGTTGACCTGCCTGAGGCCATGGCTAGTATAAATCTTATGGGGAAGGAGTGTCAGCCTATGYGGACATCTTATAAAGCTGGAGAAAAAGCCAGTGCTTAGGCTTAGGGTAGGAGATAAAAGAAAAATCCTTGGGCTAAACTGCAGGAGCTCAGATTTCTGTAGGCAGCAAACATCTCATGTGCCATTTGATGCCTTCAGTTTTAGCTTTCATATTTTCCAGGTTCTGTACTGCATTGGTATATAACTCTGAACTTYATATAAMGTGTTAGCATGTCCTCTTCACAGTGTAATTAGACAAAATTACYCTTTTCTAGCCTGAGAACCAAGGACACTATTGCAGCTTCAGGCCCCAAAGCATAAACAACAGTGAGTTTAGGAGAGCAATCTGGGAGGATGGGACTTCACAACCTGAAGCTGTAATTGGACAATTAACCCCAATATGTAAATGGACCAAAACTTATAAAAGTGTGAAAACTTGTGACCCAGTGTCCATCTTGGGTGGAGCCATGGCCAGGCTCTTGTACTGCCCAAGGTGTATCCTTTGAAGGCCTTTTTAATAAATTCCTCCTTTATTCCTTTAACACTGTCTAGCCCCTGTTCTAGGTAGCCTCTCCAGGCATCACATTGGCCACATCCTTGCACAAGTTGGTGTTGGACAAGGTGGTCTCTGTCTGTCAATTATTCATCTGTTTTAATTATATATTGTCAAACTTCTGTGCTCCAGTAACTATGAAATAATCTCAATATTTCAGATGAGACTGCTCTGCTTTACATTTTATTCTGTATTTAGGGAAAATGGYGAGAATAATTTCTTTTAAATTCTTACTTTCCTATTTGATTAAGAAGCCAATTTTCCTCCTGCACYATTAAATTGTTCTTTAGATTTTTACAGTTTCCCAAGGCCACAGTGGTGTGGTGGAATCTAATAATTCTGCTTATGATGAAAGGCCACAGTTGTGCTCAGGAGTAACTGCCTACCTGCTCGAAGAGATGCAAAACCTTCCAAATCTCAGATTTGCTCTTCTCAAGGAGGAAAGATTATTAAAGTTAGAACACAAACTCTGTTGCTGGAATTTACAGTTTATTTAGGAACATGTGCCATAACCATGAAGCAGAAAACACTTCAGTGAAACAATACACCAAGGAGATCTGCACTGCTATGCAAGATCAGTATCATATGTGTGATTCTGGATGCAAATAAAGAGCAACTAAAGAATAACAATTATAAGCTAATTGGGAAAATCAGAATTAATAAATGAATTTGCTACAAGTAGCAAAGTAACACATTGCATAATTGAGTTTAGTACATTTTTTCTCTTATTGTGTAAATATTTTTCTTTTGCATATTGGCCTGGAGACTAATCCTCTGAATCAACCTCTTAAGTTTCAGCTTTGAAAGTTCAGAAGTTTCTTGCATACATTGAGCTATAACTCCTTAAGGTTGAGTATTTTTAAATCCTTGCATAGGTAAAGAAAATGAGCTGATTTTGCTCACATTTACCAAAAATAAAATAAATTAAAAATATTTGCCTTTAGRTGTAGAAAATCTGAGTAAAAAACCAGAACTTTCCATCTAGGTATATATATATGGTAATGCATAATTTTAATAACAATGTTAATGTACTGCTACAGCCCAATTGTGAAATTGAAATATAAACTTCTGAATCAGCATTGTGGAATACCCTCAAACTGTAACCCATTTGCTATTGTCAAGGTTTATATTTGGCAAACAACTCACAATCCTCAAGCCTCTGYCCAGAAATACTGAACATCTTCCTCAGATATTTGCCTTATTTGTCCAGTCATAATTTTTGAATCTTCACAAGAAGCAAGGAAATCATTATTAAGGRGAGGAGTTTGCTAATACATCTCAGAAAATACCACTAGGAACTGTTAAAGCATTCTCTTGACAGTGACTTAGGTAACAGTCTTGGTTCTCAGCCTACTGATGTTATCCAGTTTGTGCAGGTTTATTTTCCTCATTGCTCTCCCTTTTCCTGTTTTGCTGAAAGTGAGCTGTGGCTGTGGGCAGGCTTGTGTGTAATCTCYTGCAAGTGTTTTTTGGTCCAGTTGAGAGGCCCCGTTGTTTGACCCAGCCAGTGTGATTTGAACCTTATTTAACAGGCTGGTACATTCTATCTTGCTCTTGACTTTTTCCTGCTGCTGCATACTGCAGCTTAAAAAAACTTCCATATGTGCTGTYTTGTATAAAAGAGTACAGAGGTAAAATAGTAATCCACAATTTCTATATCCTATAAAGTTAACACCTTGCCTAAAAGTAGGCTTGCTTTTCAATCCTCTTCAATCTTCTTACAACCTGGTTTTTCCAGATCACTGCTATTCCAAGTGTTTTTGGTTGTAGTGACTTAACACCAGCGGGCAGCTAAATACTGTGCAGTCACTCATTGCCCACCTCTGTAAGATRTGGAAGAGAATTGGATTAAAAACCTCCAAACCTATAGGCTGAGATAAGAACAGTTTAATAATTGAAATACTGTAAAATATAATAATAAAAATAAGTATAMTAAAAAGGAAGGCAACAAAAAGAAAGAGAGAAATAAAGCCCAAGAAAGAAAATTGATACAAAATGCAAGTCCTCACCACTTGCTGACCAATGCCCCGTCTGTTCCTCAGCAGCAATCAGCCTCTCACAGCCAGCTGTCCCCAGTTAATATGCTGGACATGGTGTTYTCTGGTGTGGAATACCCCTAATGGGCACTTGGGGTCACCTGTACAGACAGCGTACCTCTTAGTTCCTTGTGCACCTGCTTTGGGCAGCACATAGGAAACTGAAAMGTCCCTGACCTAGCAACAACAAAAGTCTGCAAAATATAGCACTGTACCACTTACTAAAAAGAAGATGAGCTCTATCTCAGCTGGAACCAGGACATGGGAGAGACTTCATGAAGGTATAACTGAAGAGACTGCTTTTTAACAATGGAYGTGTCTTTTTCTCTAGAAGCTCTGTGCTTTGGAGCTTCTGGAGAATGATGTGAAGTAATTATAGCACCATTTTTTCTTTTGATTTGTCTGAACAATGGGTTTATTATCTTTTAGTGATTCTGTAGAAGGTTTACAAAGGGTTGGATTGGAACATGCAGAAAATGGATGCCTCACAGTCCACTTCTGAAAGAAAGATAAATGAAGAAGTATCTTCATGAAATGGATCCTCATCATACTAAAGTGTTTCATAGAAATATTGATACTTTCAGATCTCAGAATATTGTTAAGAACCTCAARCATTACACAAAATATCCAACACTTCATGTTGGTTATACTGAAGTTAGGTACTGTTCATAAACAGAGGTGTTGTGAATATAGGCACATCCATATTTAACAGTCAATACAGACACCTGTGTAATTTATTTGGGTTAAAGGAATACATTGTATATGAAGTCATAACTTTAAGCTTTAGTGGTTAGTCAAAAATTTATTCTTATTCTAAGTGTGATGGTATTAGCACACATAAACTGAATTACCTCATTTCTATGACCATTAATGTAGTAATACAGGTAAAACTAATACACAAAACCTTCCCAATAATTGTCTCTTTCTCTGGTGGTGTTCTTCCCRTGCTTCTTAAGAAAAAAAGTTTCATGATGAGCAATCAGAACTTAGAATTCTTCACCAGGTGAACTAGGTTAATTGCTGGGGATTTTTCTTCCTCTTTGCCAGAATGGGAATGATGTTAATGGTTATTATTTCTTTCTACTGACTCTGGGGTCTGTTTGTATCTATTTTTATACGYATTTCAATATACATTTTCCTTATTCTGCAATTCCACATTACATCCATATTATTAATAATGATTAATTGTTAACATCATCATCATTGTAATAACAACAAAAACAACAATAATAATAATAATTAATAGCTCATTTTTAAAAACCAGTAATGTTCTAGAAGAAACACATGAATAACTACCCAAAGATACATCTTGCTATAGTAAATTAGTAATCCTTTTTTTACCAATATCTACAAGTTACAGCATTACCATTGGTGCATAATTAAAATTTCTACAACATGCCACATTATTGCCTTGATTTGGCAATGTAACTTCAAATAATAATGTGATGGTTTCTGAAGGAATATGAAAATTGAAGGAATTTAAGAAGGCAGTATACTATTCTAGTTTTTAATAAATTAATATAATTTTTTATTTTCAGCATTGGRGATTTTGTTTTTGTTATTCATTTTTTGGGTTTTCTTTTGGTCTCTGGTTTTTCTTAGTCTTTTTAGTTTCTTTGGGGTTTTTTGAAGWTTTTTTTTTTCAGGATTTTCTTTGTAACTGGAAATATTAATTATGGAAACACTTATATAACAGCTTGCTTTCAATAGGATTTAGGCACTGCAACTCTTTGTCCATACAAGCCATAACTTTAAATAGAGTAGCAAATACACTGAGACTGAATTTTCAGTTGGCAACACTGAATATGTAACTTGTACTAAGTTCACATTTTAAAGTAGATATCCTCTTTTTTGCACCTAAAAATATAGCCTGAGTGCATTAAGAATACTTCAGCCATTTSTCTGAGAATCTAGGGGTTTTGCAGGAGCAGTAACAGTAGTAAACAGCTCCATTTTAAATTGTCATGTATTATTCACACCTTGCCTTAGGAAAGAATGGTGGTTTCTCAACAAATTAAAATGACAGATTTTTGCCCTAAAGTACTTAAAATCAAAATTTATGGGTCTGACTAGGCTATTTGGTGTCCGAAAATCCAGGACAAATTGCCGCTTCACATGGCTCATCAGTTCTATGGGACATGCTTTCTGGATACATGGGAGTTTTTGAGCATGAACTGTACACAGGGCCTCTGCAACAAATCTAGTGCTTTTTCAATGGAGAGCCTGGAASTTAGTCTTGTCATGCTTTAAAACAGAAGTTGTCTGTTGAAATTCAGCCAGAAGAATAGGAACAAAGTCTGGAAGAGGCATGTTAATATTGATATGCTGCTGAGTAAATGTATTTTAGCAGATTGCAACATATGTTTGATAAATAAATGCTCAAGGAGTGTTTAATATGCATCATATTACCTGTGTAAATGTTACAGGCCAGGRGATGAACAGATAGAGAGCAGCCCTGCCAAGGAGGACTTGGGGGTGCCGGTGGGTGAGAGGCTGGACATGACCCAGCAATGGGAAATTGCAGCCCAGGAAGCCAAATGTGTCCTGGGCTGCACCAAAAGCAGTGTGGGCACCAGGGTGAGGGAGGGGATTCTGCCCCTCTGCTCTGCTCTGGTGAGACCCCACCTGCAGTGCTGCATCCASCTCTGGGGTCCCAGCACAGGAAGAACCTTGATCTGTCAGACTGAGTCCAGAGCAGGCCACCAAGTTGGTGAGAGGGATAGAGCAGTCTCTTATGAGGAAAGGCTGAGAGAATTGGGATTGTTTAGCCMGGAAAAGAAGCATTCAGAGTGACCTAATAATGGCTTACCTGTTCCTGCAGGGAGCCTACGAGAAAGATGGAGACTATTTGCAAGGACATTATGTGACAGGACAAGGGGGATTTTTTTTWACTGCAGGTAAATTTACATTAGATATTTGGAAAAAAAATATTTATTGCAGGGCTGGGGAGGCACTGGAACATGTTGTGCAGGGAATTTTTGGATGCTCCATCCCAGAAAGTGTTCAMGTGTTCAAGACTAGGTTGGATGGATCTCTGAGCAACCTGGTCTAGTGGAAGGTGTTTCTGCCCATGGCAAGGGCTTGGAACAAGATAATCTTTAGAGTCCCTTCTAACCCAAACTGCTCTCTGATCCTATAATTTCTCCTAACAAAGGTAAACAAAAATATTTGTGACCATTTTCTCATTGTTTCTGGTTTCTTTCCAGTTCTGGAGCTTAAATGTGRCACAGTTTTAGATATTGCTCTGGGGGATGCACATCCTGATCCAGTTAGCCTAGTTGTGCTCTACAGTATGTGCAGGAAGCTCCATGTATGCTCAGATGGTGCAGCCAGTTTTCCCATCTYTGGAACAAGTCCTTTGCCAAGGGACAGAGTTCTCATACCAAATATTTATAAATAAAAAATTGTATCTTGGCCACTAAGACCACCCTGTTTAAAAGGTTTATGTAACTTTGCTTTTCAATTCACTGGCTTGCTCTGACTTGCCCTCTGACAAGCCCTCTGACTTGCAAATACCTTCATTATAAATTACCATATATTATTCATTCAGTGCCTTAGGAAAGAATGGTASTATATAGACAAATTAAACTGACTTATTTGTGCCTCAAGGTGCTTACAATTTTTATAAGGCACAAAAGTACAAGGGATTGCATCAAAGGTAGGAACATGGGTAATGGGAGATGAAACTACAGAAATTAGTGTTTTATGGTTGGCTGAAAGATTTTCAATAAAAAAAAGTCTGGAAAGACTTTTGAATCCTCTGTAAACTCTCACACACTGAACAGTGGTATCGATGCTTTTTTATTCTGGTAATTAGCAAATTTTTTACCTTTATTTCTGTGTTCATTGCATCAGTAAAATAAACACTCTTTGAAAAAATATTGTAGTTGTAGTGATAAATTTGTCTCTTGAATTCYAACACTCTCAAAAGTTACCTCAGCTCGTGCTGAAGGCAGTGAATAAAATCTTTGATAGAAGTCATCAGTAGGGAAGCAATACTAGGAGGAACTGTGCCCAGGGTTTGGAGTTTAGAGCAGAGCAAGAACTTTCCTCAGTTCCACAACAAGACTGCTGTCTAAGTGGGCTTCAGAAAGTGAGGCCTTATCCCAGTACTTGCGGTTCAAATCTGTTACTGACTTTTCGAMCTGACAGTGTCTCAAACAGCTATTGGCTGTTCAAAAAGACATTGATTAACTCCCTTGTTGCTAATGGAACTGCTAAAATGAAGYCATTGTTTGTTACAACACAGTATTTTTGTAAAATTGTTTTTTATTATTATATAAAGTGTTTCTCTTGTTGTACAAAAAGCTTTTCTTAGCAAGCRGCAAATCATCTCTGGAGCTCTTTGATATTCCWCTGAAGTTCATATTTAACTCCAGTCAGTGTGACTAAAATGCTAGGACTAGCTGTCAAAAAACTTGAAACCACAGTCTCTATGTCAAAATACCTCAAGGCTTCCATCCTTCATTGTAATGCTAGCTAAGGAGGAAAGTCACTAACTTGAACTGTAATTGTGTCCTATGCAGARTAATAGAAAAGGTCTGCATAACTAAATTTAAACACAAGAACTTTAATATTCCGGCCTCCTGTAGTATCAGATTGGGRCATCACATGCAGAACATTCACTTGAGAAGCCCTTGAACAGTCACAGACATGCAAGACCTTATARCTGCATTGTTTTAAGTGTGTTTTCTAAATTCAGGGAGGATATATGCAGGCTTTTGTATTCTATATTATATATATTTCACCCTGTGCTCCACACTGACATGCCTTAGGTAAGACAATCTGGTATTATTCCAAATTTGCTGTGTCCTACCAATCTCTAAKTTTTTTGTAGCATCAAAGTAGAACCTGTCAAAGCCAGGATAGATGTGACAGAGAGARACTGAATAACAGTAGTGAATGTCAAGAATAATATATCATGGTTGTGTGCTACATSTTGGATGTCATATCATAGTGCCAAGTTATGTATGCAGAGTCAGAAWATTGCAATACAACTACTATAAAATATTATCCAGATGGAATTTTATSTAATGTCATGAAGAAATCAAGTTACGATTCTTTTAAAGTATTTTAGTGCTTTTTCATTTTAAGTAGGACTTTCTCCAGTGATCTGCAATCTTCARATTTAGTAAATTTGATCAGTATTTAGACAGATGGTAGAAAAGAGCATATCAGTTCTAGACAGCTCTAGACAAAGTGAATATTTATTCAAAAGTATGTGGTGGCTCTTGAACTCTTATCTTGAACAAACACCAGTGTTCACAAGCAGAAATCCTGAAATGTATTAATATTGTCCTGAGCATCTGTTGCATGAGGAAAACATCCATYCTTTTTGACAAAAAAGACAACAAATCAAAAACARTAGAGTATTTACYGATGTTTGAATTCTTTTCTCAYARTCCTACAAGGAGTGAAATGYTTTGAAAACACTGATTGTTCCTAAGAGAAGATGCTTACACCAAATTTTACCATCATTACTATGTGAATTCCATAGTAAAGATAGTAAAGAAGGAAAACAAAATTCTCTGGTGTAATGGATGTAATGGGAGAGGYCTGGACTAGATTTCAGCTGCACACATATGAAAAAAAAAAGACTGGTAATTTATGCATGTGACTGAACTGCAAGCTTTTTGTGGAAATGTCCTGTTGGACTTCTGAACTCTGTTAGAATATTTCTTTGCAACAAAAKATATGATCCATAATTTAGCCCTTGATTTGGTCTTGGAGTTCGGAAAATTTCAGCCTGACAACTGTAGTAAGAGGTGTATCAAATTCAGGAAGAAAAAGATGCCGGTCTCAGGTGAAGAAGGAAAGAGAAGTTTCTCTAGGGACCTACCTAAAAAATTCAAAACTCCAGAGGAATCTGATTCCTTGGGGAGTTTTCTCCTGGACTCAGAGRAAAGTAGGCATGTGAAGGAAGTGGATAAAAAAAAGAAATGTTGCTTCTTGTCTCTACATCTTTTCTTCTATCTCTGATAATTSCTCCCAGCTGTGAGGACACACAACTAGTCCTACAAAGGCTTTGTCACTTCCTTTCATTACACCAGTGATGGTTGGTGTAATGAAAGGAAGTGGCTAATATGAGAACCTTTAATTGGCTAATGAGAGCAGATGTAAATTTCTATATAAACTCGGTGTATTATCTAAAGAAATTATAGTCCAAAAGAGTGACATTAAACAGAAAGTGTGAAAATTTATGGAGAAAATTGATGAAGGAAGATAAAGACACTGAAGAAATAGCTTTTCTAAATGAAATAACCATAGTCAAGTTTGAAAATATATATCATGAATACAGGGATCCACAACAAYAGCAGGGAAAGAAAGAAGCTTTTCAAGAGGAAGAAACAAACACATATCCTATTCTTAAAATAAATGACAAAATTACTGGTAAGGAGACAGAGAAGACATAGGTGTTCAATAAATCTGAGTGTCTGTAATGAAAAAAGTATAATATGCTGACTTGTTTTCTAGCTGTTTCATTGCAAAATAATATTTTAAAGGTGTCTGCACTTCTAAGAATGTCTGAGGAATAACAATATTAATATTTATTAAAGATAGGARTCCTTGCAAGATTTTGAATATCTGAGATTGTTGATACTGTGTGAATGAAAAATTTAATGTGTCACCCTGTGCAGAAAAATAATGGAAAAGATGAAGTAGGAAGTAAATGAAGAAGTTCAAAAGTATTTGAAACTAAGAACATAATTAATGGTAGCCAACATTGTGGTTTACATAATTGGTCTCATAAAATGAAATTTATGTGATAACATTTTAAAYGTGTTTCAAAATGATATAAATGTTTATCTTGATAATGTGTACAAGCATCTACCTCCTTTTATCTAACTAAAGAACCTGACAAAGTACAAGGTGTCAATAAGATATGGGTTTAAACTGCATGACAGGTCTTCAAAAAAGAAGTGTCAGCGTGGAAGCGGTGYGCTACCACATTAGTGCTAATTTTAAAGGGTATAGTGAGAAGAGAAGAATGGTCATTCAATGACTGGTAACCTGGGTACACTGTTGTTTTAGTGAACTCAAAAAATACAGAAGTTTGTCTTTAAAATTACATCTTGAAGGACGAGGAAGTCAGGTGAGTCTAGCAAAGTGGTGATCTTGGAGCAGATTATGATTTCCTAATTCCCAAGGRCACTGCCAAAGTAAAGATATGGTTGCAAGATGCATAAGCAGCTGGCTAAGAGATAGCTCACAAGCATGAGGAAGCTAAGACWGGATGCTTTTAGACAGCTATAAAAATTAGCAAGGACTTAGAAAAAGCCACAGAATTGATCTGAAAACTGGAAAAGTTCCAATCATATGAACTTTAGAGCTTTCACTTATTAACTTATCACAGGAAAGATGCTATGGTGGATAAAACACTTCCAAGGGAGAACATATGACATTCAGAAAGCAGATGTGTAACAAGAACTGGTGGTTCATAGTGCCAGGCAGATGCTAAGAAGTAAAGCACAGAGCATTAATCATGGGTAGAAACTGCCAAGCAGATTTTCCATCTGTAGTTGTATGCTGGTTTTTGCTGGGATAGGGTTCATGTCCTTCAGAGGAGTTAGTATGGGGCTGTGTTTTGGATYTGTGCTGGAAACAGTGTTGATAACCCAGCCATGTTTTTGTTACTGCTGAGCCATGATCACACAGAGCCAAATTCTTTTCTTCTCCTCACCCCATCTCATCAGCAAGGAGTCTGAGGGAGCACAAAGTGTTGGAAGGGGACACAATCAGGATGCCTGACCCCWGCAGACCAAGGGGATATTCCATACCATATGGGTCGTGCACAGCATCTATAGGAAGGAAGAAGGAGGGGGAGGACATTTGTACTGATGGTTTTTGTCTCCCCAGCTAATCACCACACCTAMAGGCACCCTTGTCTCCTGGAGRTGGCTGAACACCTGCCTGCCCATAGGAACTGGTGAATTAACGTCTTGCTTTGTTTTGCTTGTGCATGTGTCCTTTGCTTTACTATCAAACTCTTTCTGTCTCAACCCTTGAATTTTTCCCACTTTTGCTTGTGATTCTCTCCCCCCTTGAGGAGGAGTGAATGAGCAGCTGCATGGGGCTGAGCTGCCCTCTGGGGTTAAACCATGACAAGTTGTCACTCAGTTCAGACAGAGTGTACATTTATTAGAAGATACCTTAAAGACAGAAGTTAGATTTTAGTCAAATGGAAATTATTACAATCAATTTAAGAACAAATTCTGTATATCCAATGACCTTTGATATCCTGTAGTTGAGTAAATGATCTTGTTTTCCTTTTGACTTTAAATTTTATAGCTGAATTTAAAAAAGAAATGTAGAGAATGAARGATGGTCYAGTCTTTAAGTGCTGTAATGTCTACARGAGTGTCTGAAAGAAGATAAAATATAGACAGAAAGTCTCCAAACAAGACAGTACKTAGAGTTCTTGCTAGCATTTCAGCAATGTGGGTTTAATTTATGCCTTCTTCAGTCAAGCAAATTCTTGATTTCTGACTGTAACAGTTTCGAAAATCAATCTGATTTCTGGAACTTCAAATCTTTTGAAGTTCACTCTGAAGTGGTAAATATTAACTTGGGCTGATTTCAAAATAAAACTGATATTTTTTCCTTGAGATGATATTTCTCTTTGTCATTATCAAACCCATAAAGTACTCAGTCTTTACAGAATTTACTTTCATTTGAGGTGTCTGACTAAAAAAAAGAAAAATGGAAAAATAATTTTCAAGGTTAGCTTAATCTTTTTACAGAAGTTTTATTGTGCAGGTTCTCTGGCTTATGGGTGTATGGAAAAAAAGTGTAGCATGTGTTGAATAAAATGCTTTGCTGAAAGATTTTTCAGTTTTTGACAGCCTTCAGACATGATTAAATAGAATGTATAAAATTTGTATAATATTCAAGCATAAAGACTTGTTACATTTATTTTTGGTGAGCTAGAAAGCCATATTGAAAGAATTTTTCTGGACTTRTATACCTTAAAGGGTGCCTTCAGTTGGCCACCGGTGAAATGATAAAGAGATTACTGCTCTCAAATGGGCAGAGGAAACTGTGCCCACATGAGAGGTAAAAATGGCAAATATGCACCACTTTCTAAACCACTCCAAATTATAAGGGTGCATGTCAGCTTTAACTACAGGGAACAATGGTGGTAACCTGTGCTAATAGAGCAGGGAAGAGCAGGTCTCTTAAGTTTGCTGGGCATGGATTGTGCAGTTATGTGGACTCACTCTAAGAGCTAAGATGAGCTTATATTGTTCACATCACTCAGAGCAATTTGGGGAATTGGCACTATATTTAACTCTTTCTACTTCATATAAAAGTGACTGTGATASAAATTTCAGTGCAAAATCTATTATCACTGAGCAAAAGGATTCAATGCCTAAATMATTTTTGCAAAACTTCAAATATTGTTGACTGGATGTGCTAGATGTTGGTTAGAATGGGAACCACTATAATATTTCACTGATTTGGTATATATATTAGTAGACACTGCTTAAAATAAATTGTGTTTTGAAGAAGCACACATCCAACCTAAAACATTACCCATCACTTTCTCATATCCCAGTAAAGACTTAGAAACAGAGATTTACTGAGACTCAATATCATTATTATGACAGCACTTTACATGCCATTCTCCAAAGCATTTATTAGTGTGTTTGACATCTGAACAACATACTTTTGAACATTCATTTTCCTAATGACTTTGCAAAATGACCTATGCTCTAGAAAGGATTCCTTCACTTATTACTCTTTATCTATTTCAAGGCACMAATACACCCCTTTAATGAGAATAATATTTTAGGTTTGGGGTTTTATTTAAAACTGACTTTTACTAAGGTASCAGCAGTATCAAGATAAATAACAGCAACAGTATAATGATGTATTGGTGCAAATACATTAAAAGAAATGACAATTAGAAAATGAGTTACTAAATTCTGGTCTACAAAGTGTTCATTTACTCTGTTGTTTCCTATGTCTTCCCTTGCATGGRTACAAATTAGTGAAGTCCTGCTGTTCTCATAAATAAACCCAGGAAACATTTTTTCATTTTAGCTGCTAACATGCCTCAGGGTTTTGCATTAGAAGAACCCATAGAATAATCAAGGCAMTGCTCTACCATATATARACTGTACACAAAAATACAATTCTTCCTCTTTTTACCTTTCCACCTTTTTATATCATTTCATATGGGAACAGAAATCAGATAAGAATTTGATAAACAGTGCAAAACTTATGCACAGGAAAGCATATCTACAAAGTTGTTTTGTGACTAGAGTAGCCACAGCTGTGTTTCTACAGCTCAAAGTGCCACAACTCTAATAAAATAGCAATTAATATTGTTAATGACATTTGATCTATTCATTTTTTGCATTGTCATCTAGCTGTACTGTTGAAAATAGGACAATGATGCTTTCATTTTCTGTCAGTTCTCAGATGGTGAGGTCAAAATAATCTGTATGGAGAAGGYTTTTCTTGTAAATGAAGGTAAATCTGACTTCACTTTCCTCCAATTGCAACCTTTCTCTTTCTTTGTTTCTGACAAACCTGAATGTCTTTCTGCTTCTTTTCCATGGTCTCATTTGAATCCTCTATCACAATGTCAGAAGGATACTGAACACTATCTCTGCTCATTGTACCAGTGTGGCAGGACTTTCAGACTGCCTGATTGTGACTCTTCTCAAGGGCTTAACGCCCAGGTGTCCTGCCTAGATGGCAGTGAGGGCTTGGCAGGACACACAGAGAGCACACAGGGCGTTCTGCTGTTCAGTGGTGACCTACTGGAGGGGCTGGCAGYGYAGGAGCAGTGGTGCTCCCAGGCTGYGGACTTTGAAAAAGGGCAAACGTGSACAGCAGTTGACTGAGGAAGGAACTCATTTMAATTCTGGCATRACCCMCCAGCACTAGTGTGCTGCTACTTTGTTGCCAYGTTAAATTAGTTGGAGAGATTTTATTTTTTATAAAGGCAAATGTTCCTTAACATAAAATAATTATTTTTCTAAAAATTAGGTCAGCAAAACCAAGGGAAGATAGGAATAATTAGGCAAAATATGTCTACGCTTAGCTAAGATTGTGTGATAGCAGGATTTGGGAGGGAGTTTTAAATTATGTTAATGAATATGCTTTGAATATACATAAAGCTTTTGAAATGGCTTTCTAAATTAAGTCAAAGGATGTCTTTCTATTGACTCTTTTTGGTTTTTGATCCAGCTGTAAGGACTTGTCACTCCATTTTCAATTAAACAGTCTGAACTCTCTGACTCAGCAGTAGCTAGGAAAGATGAGTAGAAAAACTGCTGGGAAAAAATGATCATTTTAAATCATATAGACTGACCCTGAAAAAAAATCTATTAAATTTTAAACTGCAATTCTATCTATGTAACCTTGGTTAGTGTGAAATATCTACCAATATAAAATGGTACTTTGAAAAAATTTAGATTCACGGTTGTTCATTTGGAGATTACAGTTGGATTGCTTGGGATGGGATCTTCAGAGAACTAAAGAACACAGGAAAAATAAATTTATAAAATTAGCATATTCTGAAAACTCCCATATTTGGGGTTCTAAAAAGCATGGATCACATCACAGAACACAAAAGCCAACATTTGCATTCAGCTTCTTTTGTAAGAAGCAAGACAAAGAGTGACTGATATGCTGTAGAAGAAGAAAACATTTTTGATTTTATTGTAACAAATAGCAAAGTGAATTTGGGAAAAATCTCAGTATCATTTTTATTGTTTTAAATAAAATTAATTAAGATTTGGATCTCTTTACCATATAAGACAGGTATTTGTCGGGGGTTTTTCAGTATGTAATACTTTTACAGGGGATGTTCGTATTTGGCTGAAATGTGGGGCAACCAAGGAGAGTAAATGAACATCTTTTGTAGAGTTTCAGAAGACATATCTGATAAAAATAACCCTATCACATATTCAGAAGATCTCTGATATGTAATTTTACTGTTGTGGTACAATCTCTACTTAATTGCCTGTCTTGCCTGAGGCATTCATGCAAACAATGGAAATTACCCTCAAATTACTTCTGAAAGACCATATAATAACTTAAACATTGTCATAAAGCTAATTAAGCTGTAACTAGTAGGGACTTCTAAATTGTCAACAAAGGCTTTGAGACATCCTCTTTTCCTCTTTCAGTGGCTGTTGAAAAAAAAATTGTTAATGATGAAGAAATTTGCAATTATCAAGGCACAGACCAGAAATTTCACAGCCAGGGATCCCTCAGAGGGGCTGTTCTGCAAAAGGTCCCCTGTCTTGCTGAGGCACCCTTGAATAGRAGAGGGGAACTCCTCTGGAGACTCATTCAGCTCTTCCTGAAATTGAGGGAGAAAACTGGCCCAAAAAAACAGGGAATGTAGGAGTTCCTCAAATACCAGTGGCCTCTTTGAAGAAGGTTGTTACCATAATCACAACTTTTATTAATGGGTTTGCAGACATCTTCTTMGCACTTCAAAAAATACTCATGCTCAGTTTCTGATTTTGTAACTTTATTTTGTTTAAAATGGGTATAAGAAGTCATGAACAGTTGTATCACCCACAATAATCCCCAATTAATAAATTGAAAAGATACATTTTTCATATGCCTATGAATGTAAAAATCATGTTTTCCATACACATCCAGTTATTTAACAGTATACTTATGAAAGTGTTTAAAAAGGTAAAGTCTGTTCTTCAACARTAATAAATTTTCAATATAAATTGTACATAACTTCATGTCTGGTGGGCAGCCATAGAGATTTCATKATTTATATGCCTACTACCAGAGGACTATGTCTGAGAAATTGCTTTCCTTCTATGGCACTTTTGTCTTACCAAAATGTGCCTTCAGCCTTGATCTGTGATGTGCATGTGTGGGTTTGCACCCCTGCCTGTGTGCCAGCTGTGCACCAGGAATAGGTTATACAATTCTGTTCTATACCCAGCCACGACCTATGTGCAATAGTCAAAGGTCATTGCTCAAATTTTAAGTGGCCATTTCATTCCCATTTTGCCAGGCATGAAGGGGATGTGTTCCAAACTCACCAGATGTTTGGAACACTTTTTGTTTATTGGTGTGCTTTTGCATAGACATTTTGCATTGATCTCACATGAATTCTAAGCTCCATTAATGAGTCCTACAAGACATCAGAAATGTGGCTTTCTAGATAATTTTCACATCATGTATGAGGCAAGGGGAATATGGTAGTCTCTCAGCAATGAGGTCTCTTTAGGGGTGTAGCCTTGGGAGAGAATGTGGCAGTAGCTGCCTTGAAATTTTCCCAGAGGACTCTGATACAAACTGCTTAATTATTCTGGACTAATTTATGAAAATACTTTAAGAGAAAATCAGATTTTAAATCATGAAATTGCTAATGCATTGCACATAAGAGCCAAATTTCCCCTGTGACTCAGCTCCATGGAAGGGGATGGCTGGAAGAGACTTTGACTGCTGCTGTAAGCACCTTCTAAACTTGTCCTTGTGGCACAGTGAGGGAAGGTGCAGGTATTCTGACCYAAGGGGATGCACTGATGCAGAGAATATGCATTAGATGCCAATAGAGTTATATCAGCAACCTGGGGTCTGAAGGCAACATGTCCATGTTCACAGGTTCTGCATTTCAGCTGGAGTCCTACCTCTGAGCAGAATCTACCAGCTTTCTTAATGGCATAATGAGAACTTGTTTGCTTACAGTTTCAAAGATGATTTCTTCACTCTGTGGTGCGGACATACCTTTAAGCACAAAAATCCCCAATGGCAGATAGGGTAAAATAGAGCTTTCCTGCAGCTTCCTGACTTTTCCTTTCTTTTTGTAACTAAAGCTTCTGATCAATTYTAAAATACAGAAGCATTTAAAGGGACATGTAAATTTATATCACTGCATAAATATTAAATTTAATAATGAATGTAATGCTGGTATTATCTATTTATATTTAAAATTTGCCATATGCAGGGCAATAAATACTTTGACATTGTATATGTGTAAAATAACCTAGCATGCCTTTTTCACCCTGACTTATTTTGTGTAAAACACCATTAGGAGCAATCATAATGATAGCCAAATATATCCTGAGGGGTTGGTGAGCACTAGCAGATGCTCACCTTTTACTTACTGACTGATGGAAGTTGAAATTATGGGAATTTTGCCATCCATCATGCAGGTGCTGAGAGACTAAGGTGGTAAGTTCAAAGAGCTGATGGTTAATAATTAAATATAATAAGCATCTGCTATTGTTACTACCCAGGGGCTGAAATGCACTGCTTAGACACAGAGCAGGGTTRTGGAGAGCATAACTCTGCATTGCCTCTTGGAACTATCAGGCAAGAATTGCTACTGACCTGTACCAAACTACAGCTTTCACAAGGACTCCTCTGCAACAATTTTTAAACACTTCAGCCCAAATTCTGATCTCCCARCTCATTCTGATCAGTGCCAATATAAAGTCAGTATTATTCCTGTTGGAGGAAAGGGCTAATGGGACAGGATATGAGTACCCTCAGTCCCATACCTATACCTGGACTGGGACTCACCTCTCCTACCTCTAAAATTTGTCAAGCTGGACATTTAAGTAAAGCCAGCTGTTCAGGCTTCCTCTATAATCAATCATAGTCAATTCAGAAATAATTTCTTCTGTGAAAGGGTTGTCAAGCATTGGAATGGATTGTTCAGGAAATTGGCGGAGCTGCCATTCCTGAAAAGTGGTCCAGAAACAACAGGATGTGGCACTTAGTGCTATGGTTCAGCTGACAGTAGTGGTGGTTCAGTCAAAGGTTGGACTCAGTGGTCTTTTCCAGCCTTAATGAGTCTATGATTCAATAGAAAGAGATGGGCATCTTCACAAGGAACTGAATCTGTCCCAAGATAATTTCTCTGAACTGTCCTGTGAAGAACCTCTCTCTTTTCTCACCARCTGGGGAAATTACAAATGTGCAATTGCAAAAATGTCTATTGCTTAGCAAAATGTCAGGGACTTGTAGGATAGGATACAGATCTTCATAATATGATCACATTCCTGCTACATCCTGGACTTTAGAAGTACCTTATCATGCATCATTTAACACATTCTGATGTCTCACAACAGTTTGTATTTTTTTTCTGCCTAATAGATATGTATAGCAAATATATGCTTAACACAACAGAGCTTGTGTGGACTAAAAGAAAAAGGTGATCAACATTGAAAACTGCAGTCTAGATAAGCAAAAGTAAAATTGTAACATGCCAATGGCAAATCAATCACAGACCAAAAGCTTTTTTTAGAATAAATTTGTAGAAATATAAGAAATATAGAAAATTAAATTTAAGAGTTGCAGGCGTTGCACAAATTATAAGGTCAAGACTGAAGACAAATAAGGTATAGCAATAAATTATTTTTTTTTTCACATAGGATGATGATCTTGAAGAGAGAAAAAGGTTGGATGGCTAAGAGGAAGGAAATTATGGAAATTGCCACATCTGAAAAAGCATATACTGAGAATTTAATTTTTTTTTTCATTGGCTAGAACAGAGCTTGTAGCATAAAAATATAGTGTTGGCACAAGAATAAATGAGAAAGCTACCCATGAAAGTATTTAAATTTGCATTTAGTTTTCTAAATATCAGTGTGATACTCTGTGACATATTTCTAACTGGAGAGGAAAGTACATGAAACCTAATGGTATTAGAGTGGGTCCTGACTATATTCTGCAAAAAAACCATTAACATGGGAGTAGTTGTGATGTGGCAGTCCTGTGCTACGTATTTTCCCTAAATGAGATTTCACTTAGAGAAATTATCTTATGAACTTGAGATGTAAGGCTGAAAGTACTACACCGGTTATGGAAAATTCCTGCACATGGGGAATTAGCTCAGCAACTTTTCTGACTGGAGATTTCTCTCCCTTTAGGAAAATGAAAATTTGTGTTCTGTRGGGTAAGAAAATAAATTCAAAATAAAGTATAACCTTGAAAATGCACTTTGATTTAGTTCAATTCAGGCTTTGGTCAAAAATGGTAAAGAAATTTGTAAGGCATAGCTTTACAAATTTGAGTTGGGATGCAACTCAGCTGCCTCTCAGTAARCCTGTCTTATACCCAGGTGCCTAGGGGAAACCCCAGAGAAGAGTTCTTTACAGTGAAGTAGTTAAACCCCTGAGTAAGCCCTTGGAGCACTCCTTCTTTTGCAGTTGCTACTGATAGAATTGAGTGTCCTAGTTCAGGGCCTTTATTATTTCTCTAAAAATTTGAAATCTGAATTGCTCAGCCAGGCTACAATTTATATAGGACATAAGTGAGGACTAGATCACAAAACCTCTAAACTATGAATGATGATACATTTATTGTCTTTGTATTCTAACACATCATAGCAACTACAGAATTTGCTGTAGTCSTATAAAACTGAAAATTCAACTAGGTACTATGTATACTAAAACCTATTAATTCTGTAGTTACACTGCTGGAAAGAGAAAGACTTCTTTAGCTATCCTATTTGTTACAGAGTTTTCATTTTTTTTGTATCAAAATGTACAAGGGGAGTACTTTAGGGAATTCTTAGGAATTCTCACATGGTTGTGATCAGGTTCTACATTGCTTTTGAATCTTCAAGACTTCCTTTTGTCAAAACTCTGGTGGATTGTTAACCCACTTATTAACAAACTGTGCATGATGATGTATTTTCTTCCTTAAGATTTCTCTCAATTAGTCATATGCACCCAGTATTTGCTTATATTTCTTCATGTTTTGCTGTCCATTATATTTTGCCAGGTAGCCAATTTTGTAATAGAACTTGCTCAGGGTTAATTAGATATTGATCTCTAGTGCTATCAGGTGCTTTAAGACATTTGTCATGATCTGAATTTATTTTTGAGCCACTTATTTGTCTGAGTAGGTATTCTAAGGTATATATATATATATAGATTGGTATAGTATAGTCAAGAATTTCTAATTTCTTCCTTTTTTGTTCTAGAGTTACTAATCAGCAATCTCTGCAATTCAAGACCTCTGTTTTAATTTCATTTGGACAGACACCAGCACTACATTTGTAACAGTGATAGAAATATCACAAAGTTTGAGAATCCAGAAATGTGACTTGCACAATTATAAATGAAACAAATTGATCTCCTCAARATGTTCCCCCAAAAAAGGAGCAGTTAAGTACCTTCTCTAGTTTTTATCCTCAGTGTCTGTTAAAAAATTCAGKATGGTCAACAGTCATGCTGAAACAAATCAATGTCAGTCATATTTTTGAGATGTACAAAGGGAAGAGTRAGGGACCTATGTTCATATAACCACATAGGGTTAAATAATTCTTCTTCAGAGGAAAGCAGAGTTAAAAATATTTCTAAAGGTTACATACCATCTCTTCAGACCATTTAAGGCTTCTGAAATGCCACTCTGAAGTAAAATAACCTCTCCAGTAGAGTCATTCTGTTAGAGAGCCAGCTAAAATCAGTCCCGAGATAAATGGGAGTGCAGAAAATTGATTTTACACTTGTACTGTAAGTGTGGTCAAATGTTGTAGGCCAGTACCTCAAACACAATTTTGAAGTAYTGTTGTGCCTTAAAAATAATAACACAGAAAATAAAGTTAAATACACTTTAATATACCCTTTTATTTTTGCTAGCCTTATATTAAAATGTTCACTTTGAAGTTTTATTTGCTRTGTGACCTAACCTTAATTTTCTTTGTACTTGCTTCTCTCTTTTGATAACACTTATAAAGAAACTGACTTTTTTCCCTTCATCAATTGCTTCTTCTTATTCAAGTCTTTCTTCCTGCAAACCAGCTCGTGCAGTTTGACAGGTAAATAAATGCATACATGCAGTCATGCAAGACTGAAAAAACCTTAAAAGAAGGTTTAAATGAAGCAAGGCTTTTTGATATTTCACCTTATTTTTCAACAGGATTGTTTTGCCATTGAAAGACTGTTGAAATTAAAGTTGTATCATATATAACAGATATAATGTGATTGTACAAGACCTGGAAGCATTTCTGTGTGAGCTTCTGGCTGCTAGCCTGCTTTTTGTCTCCTCTCTAATTTCAATTTTAGATGCACCTGATTTGAGAATGCTCATGTCTTTTTTGGCTCCTTGCCTTAGTTCTTACTAGTAAAACTACAGTATTACCCAACTGGGACCAGTCATATCTTTTCAGGTGTTTCAGACTTCCTCATGGYTGAATAACAGCAAGAACAATTAATGCAGTATTCTATTACTTTCTCCTCCCTGCAGTGTTAAATAGTCTCCAGGGTATGTAGGCAGTGGGGTGATGACGTTTTTGAGAAGACCTGGTGCATTCTTGACAGCTTAAAAAGAAAYCATTTCATCTTCTTTTCATACCTAGAAATTAAGAGGACCCATAACAACCCTAGCATGGTTCAATCCACATCTTCAGATTTAGTGTTAGTGACAGTAGTCAARTAAGTCCTTTYAATAAACCAAAATCAYATGTAAAAATAAATAAAATAAATAATAGATATCTACTCAGGCTAAACCAATAATCAGGACTGTCTGCRTGATGACTTTTATTCAACTTTATCCTTGGTGCGTGTTTTCTTCCAATGATTAGCAGGAAGCCAAAAGAGAATTGGTATTTCTTGTCTTCTAGTTCCCTGGCAATTGTTRAAAATCTTGTTTTGGTCTTTTCTTCTTGAGTATAAAAAGAAAATTATGAAATCTCTAGGTTTTCCATAATGAGTAAAACATACTTTCTCTGTTCTGAGTCTATTATTTATATGTTACTTTTGTTTCTCCAAACCATTATTTTTGTCATTTTGTATTTATTACTTTTGTACTTGTCACTACTAATTGTACTTGCTAAAATTAACAGATCTATATTAAAAAAGCAAAAAATTATTTTACACTAAAATATGTAAATTATTTATTTCACATGAAGGTACAGTTTTGAATTCATTAAAGCAATCACAATTSCAAAGAAGGATGCTTGTCACCCAAAGATAATTAATGAGAATTACAGTCCCTTTCAAAATCTGCTTCAGGAAATATCATATATGTTTATATTCATTGAAAAGTGATTTCATGCACTACTGTAAACATGTTTACTKAGTAGTTCACATCAGTCAAATCCAAAATGTAACTAAGAAGCGAGAGTGTGTGCTTCTTTCTCTTTTATCTACCTAGCCCATGGTGTTTTGAGTTGAAGGACTCATCCCTTGGCTCTGATASCTGTAAATGAGCCCAGAAAATCCAGAAATATCTGTAATCTTTTACCTTTTCTGTAATAGTGCTGTTTTAATCAACCCTGGGTAAAAGCCATTAAAAAACCCAAAYRGAACTACAGAGCTACAATCAAAACTGCTCTATCCAGTCCAGCTAGGGATATTATTATTGAATACTTGCAAGAAGTATTAAATCAATACAAATATCAATATTAACATTTATTTCATTGAATGTATTTCTTTCACTGTGGAAATAGTACATGTAAAAACTTTGGAAGAAAAGGTTATTGTAAAACTTTAGGATACTGAATAAAATGATCATATTTTAGTTAATTGGCCTACTGCCATCTTCCCTTCTGAATTTTCACCATTCCTCAGCTTGTTATCATTCCTGAAGAAGACTTACAGCTTCTTCCTTTTATATACAAAATGCATAGGCCTTTCAGTACTGGAGAAGAAATACTAACAATGGTCGAGATGTTATTGTACTAAAGCTGTTCTTCATATCTTTCTCCCAGACAGTATTTTCCCTGTCCCACAAAAAAAAAAAAAAACCCAAAAAACACTAAAAATGAAAACAACCCAAAAAACCCCAAACCCACAAAACACYCCCAAAACAAAACAAACCCCACAAACAAACAAAAAAACACCAAACAAACCAACCACACAAAAAAATCCCCCTGAAAAATCAATCAACCAACCAACTAAAGAAACCCAACTAAAAGCACCCAAAAACAAAACAAAACAAAAAAACCAAAAAGCAACCAATCAAAAAACCCTCACATTTTTCTAGTTTCTTCATAAACATCTTAATCATGATTTATTGACCTAAAATTATTCTGGAATACAAGCCTGTTGGATCCTGAGTCCTGCTGAAGCTTGCAGGGGTATACTTGATTAGAATAGTGCTGTTTCACTTAAGCCTGCTTGCTATCCCAGTTTGAACTCAAGTACTACACTGAGTCTGGTTTCGTTTTGCACAATTTGTTCACTCAGTTTTAAGGGAGATTCCCTGACTCAGAATTTATAATCCTGAAATGTCTTTAGTGATAATTGCTATTTTTGTTTTACTAATGAGGAAGACACTTAATACCAATAATTAGACTTGGAAGCACAGTTAAAATTAATTAACATACACATTGCCCTTAAGGCACAATGTTCTGATGCTCTGTCTTGCTCATTTTGTTCTGATTTTTGTTTTGTACAGGAAWGCCTGACAAATTACAACTGTTTAGATGAAGTTCATGTATCACTGATAAATGTGGAAGCTAAGCAGAAGTCTTACTGATTGGTGTCTAYTGAAACCTCAGTTAGACTAGAGGGCATTCCAATGGAACAATAAACAATAGACTCTTTAAGTCTCTTTTCAAAATCTGCATCATCTGCATTGTTTCATTTATTAGTAATGGCTCTGCACTTTTATTTATAGTAATATTACGCTAATGTCACATCATAATCAAAGCTGTTTCTCTCTGAAAATACCCAAAATAAAAGCCTTGAAATGTGCATGCTTGCCTGTGCAATTACTGTATTGTAACATCAGCCTAAAAAAACCCCCATGAAATAATGACCTGTTAATTCAGGTCTAGAGCACATAAAAAGGAAAACCTCTGAGAAAAGAGATAATCTTTTAAYATCCAGCTGAGAAAAAGAATAGTTGTAAAAGGTGGCACCAGCTCAGCTGTTTATTTATTCATAGATGCTAAGCAAATAAGCTAGAACTGTCACAGCAGGCTTTTCTTGTACATTTACCAGGCCYTTCTTTAGTAAATTTCCTATAAGAGAAATATAAATCAGAATCATATTAGATTGCTCATAGARCWAGAAAGGTAACAGCCATGAGATTACACCCAGATCCTGGTGTTGATTCCAAGAGATCTTATTTTAGGCTTGTGGCCAGGTGTCCCACATAATTAGTTTAGAAACAAGTTCACACAAAAACACAGGGAAGAGAGCTGCAGCCTTTGAGAAAGTTCAAATGAAACTATTGATCTAAGATAAATTAAATTGTATAGCACAGTGTTCAGTGCAAGACTGATCCAGTACAGACAACATTCCTTTTTCATGGTTTTTTCTTTTTTTAATAATGAATAATGGAACTCAATCTCTGTTTCTGTTTCAAAATGATGTGAACATAAAATGTAGGTGTTGATCACTTGAAAGCTATTATTGAGATAGAAATGTCTTGTTRTTGCTGGGTTTTTTATTTTGGTTTTTTGTTTGTTTACTTTCAAATAGACAAACACAAGTTTTAACTACACTTTGAGACTTAAATCCGTGAAATTTTGCATCCTGCTATTTCCTTAACATTCCTCAGTTCTATGGAAAGGATTCTGTGGTTGTTTTGATATATGCCTAACCATGATGAAAAGGGGTGAAGGAAAAGTAATCTCTGCTTCTGGGAAAGCCCATTTTTTCAACTGAAAGTTGATACAACCTGCATCTAATAATATCTTTTCTCTCTGGCTCATGGAGATACTTCTTAAGAGCTATTTTTTCTGAGGTATATTAGATTACAGCAAGTGGCATTTAATTCTCATTCAAGGCATAATAAACACCCATAGATTGCTTCTAAGACAACATTTGTGCCATTTTCTGCAAATTTACTACTCTGACTGCGAAGACACGATCTGTCCAAGGTCTGTGAATTTGGGATAGTGTGCTGTTTCTTTTCTTTTTTTTTTTTTCCCTCTCTGCAATGAATCAGTCAGCATCACCAACTGGCACAATGAAAGAATATTTTAAATGCACACATCAGCATGCTCTGATCTTTGCCGTGGTGAGATAAAGTACAGGCATGTACTCAGGCTTTTTCTATTACAAACATTTACATTGTTACCTACAAAGCATGACTGTCAATCTATTCTAAATATTCTGCTTGCAAATAAGCAGAGCACAATCTTGCTGTGAATCCCAAAATGTGTGAGAATGCATGCAAAGTAGGACACAAATTCACATCAGAACTGTGAAATGGTCTTTTCATTTGTATTTCCCAAGACACCTTTTCTATTCCTAGATAAATGAAAGTGTTATGATTTTGAATGTGTTTGCTTTTTTTGCTCGTGTTGAAGTCCTAGAAGTATTCATAGAGCTTTCTGAAAGACTGGAAGATGTGGCTCATCACTATAAGAGAAAGTACAAGAAACAAAGAATTGTTTCCTGAACTGAGGACAGCTATAGGGAAAAAYAGTAAGACATAAGTACTTCCCATGATCTCCTTTAAGTACAGGCCATATATTGCATGGATTTTATCTCCATATGTTCTCAGAATATTTTTCTCTTTTACACATAAATTAATTTTCTTTATCTACTGCCTAAAGAAGGTTCACCTACAAATCCTCTAGAATTCAAGAGCTTAACCTCCTATGTAAAGAGAGGTGCTTATGTCATTCTAAACTGATAAGAGACACATACTTCTCTTACTTCAGCTTTTCTATTTTAATAGTCAAAGATAAATTAGAATTTGCAAGAAACAGATTCAAGGTGTCAGTGTTCAAAAGCTCTTGTAATCCAATGGTAAACTGAGATCACTGCAAAGAATACTAGACTGCCTTAATCAGATATCTGAGAGTGCATTWTATCAGGACTTATTACTAATGTATTTGCAAACATTAGTTTGAATAGTTCATGAATTTTTTAACATTTTTATTCAGAAACTCCTGAACATTGAAAGGCTTTCCCTATATAAAGAAACATTTGTCTCATGAGACSATCTTCATTAACCAACAATAAAACAAATATTTCAGGAAGTTTAGTAGAAGACAATACCAAAGAAAGCACATATATAGAGAGAAGTATAGGCCTTTTAAAAAGCATTTGATGCATAATCTGAAAGTAATCAGATTTTTCTATAAACACTTATTATAGGTTTAGTATCTTTTTGACACATTTTTATTCTTAGAAATGCAATCTTCTGAATCTAAAAATCTGAAAATTATCCAAACTCTGCATATTTTTACTCTAAACATCTGATTTTTGCATATATTCAAAATCAGATTGCATATTTTTTCCTTCATTCATCTTTTCCATTCTGTCCTATACAGTCAGGATGATTAAAAGAGGATGAGTATAATTCTGTTCACAAATCAGAACTATGAAAATTAATTACTGAATGGGGAAATATTGCTGGGTTAGTGCTGTAAGGATGCTAAGAGTTGCTCACTGTTGGTAGGCAAACAATTGAATATATTTTTAGGGATGAATTATACAGACCTGCACCATAATGAAGTACACACCAGTTCAGATCCATGATCTGTCCAGTTCAGCATCCCACTGCTAGTCTTAAATAGAAGCTGGGGAGAAATAAGAAGAGATCAAACATACATGACAGCTTCTCTCTAACTGTTCTTAGCACACAAGATTTCCTGAATCCACAGTGATTAGAGTGTTTAGTAACTTTTAAAATATCTGCCTTCCAAATATTGGTTTAGTTCTCCTTTTGAACCATAATATCACTTGACTCTGTGTTTCATCCCTGGCTAAGTTAAATCTATGACATCATGAAGAGTCCTATCTTATATCTTTGCACATAAGAAAATAATTGGGTTTGACCATTTTTATTGCCCTCTGGACATTTCCTAGCATTAGAAATGGAATATCTGTTGGCAGAATTAAAAACAWAACAAACAAATAAAACCAGCACAGTTGAAGTTAAAACTGTATTTGAGCTTTTTCTATTACAAACATTGATATTGTTACTTACAAAGCATGACTGTCAATCTATTTTAAATATTCTGCTTGCAAATAAGCAGAGCACAGTCTGATGTGTTAAGGGTGTCTAGAAGAACTTATCTGTACAGTGCACCAGGGGAAAGATAACCAAAATGTGGGCTTGCTCCTGAATGGTTTTGGTGGTGCAATGCCAAAGAGAAGTCCATCTACTGCCTTCTTTTACTTGGTCTTTACTGACAAGGTTTCCTTTCAGGCCTCCCAAGTCTCTGTATCTAGTTGCAGAGTTTGAGGAAAACAATACTTGYGGTGGTGAGGAAGGTGTCAGGTGTCATGTCCAGCTGCATGCCTTGGAGTGGGCTGGTAGAGCTGGCTGATGTCATTGGGAGGYCCCTCTTATAACTCTGAAGGTTCATGAACATTCAGAGGGTTCCCAAATAATTGGAAAAGTGAGTTTCATGACATCCTTCAAGAAATGCAAGGAGGAAGATGGAGGGGACAAAGACTGGCCAGCCAAACCCAACTGTGGAAAGCTGCTGAATCATACATGTGACAGACATGAGGCTGMAGCAGTTCTGTGTCACCTGTAGCTCTATGTCCAACWAGTAGCAAGGCTGAGTATGTGTYSTCCAAAAGCACRTATGTACACAYATCTAACACATGCACACAGCAGCCATGCAGCATAACACAGCCTTCACCAGCACACAGCAATCACATAAACATGAACATCATGGAAGGCCTGATCCCTGTCCCCCACTCTGATGGATTAACATTGGAGTAATCAGTGAAATATACAGACAGCTGCTATGTATTATTTCAGTACATGGCCTTGAAGACTTSAGGTATACAGATTCCTATGTCTCCTGGTCTCCTCTGGGGCCTAAGAGCCCCTGGAAACTGTAGTCCCACTCTAAGTGCTGGCAGTCAGACACCACACAAACTCACACAGTTTAGGTCTCTCCAGCAGCTGACCTGAGATACCCACAGGATAAACGGCTGACTCCTAAATCCTGGTACTTGGAGCCTGAGCTTTGTATTTCCATTTCAGTTGCTTGTAGTCAGGTCACTTATTTTTTTTTTCCCATCCAGCTAGAAGTTTGTTATCATTTGCATTTACCCACTTGGAACATGGAGTACAATCAGAAAAAATATTTAGAAACATGACTTTATGGGAATATGACAAATGTATGATTTAGACAGAAAAGCATACTGRCAGACAGCCTGTTCATCCTTGACTGGCTTCTATGTAATCCTTTTTTCCCCTGCTTGTTCCTTCTCAGTCCTCTTGATCCCTCCCATACCCACCATTGGGAAACTTCACATAAAGAGACTTCCACATCACCACAATCTCCCTAAAACATGCCAGAATCAGTTTTACACAATCTGAAAATACCRTTCTCCCTGCATGTCATAGACCCATTCAAACAATTACCCCTTTAATGAGGTAATTTCCCACATTATTTAACTCAGAAAACAGTGATCAATGATTCAAAGTCYGACTGACAGCTCTTTATGAGGGTTCCTCAAAGGTAGGTACCAGGTCACTGATATCTAACTTTCAGCAWTGACCTAGATCATGGGAGGGAATTCAGCATGTCCACAGATAGAACACACTGAGAGGAACCACTGATTCTCTGGAGGAAAAAGCTGTCAGATGGCCCTTGACAAGGAGGAATGGGCTGGCAGGAACTGTWCAAGCTCGGCAAGGACAAATACCAAAAAGCCCAGTACTTGGGATAAAATAAATCCCTTACACTAACACAGGGGTGCCAATGACTTAATTGAATATATCTTTGCAGAAAACGGAAAATGGGGACAAAAATTGAAAATAAGTCACTAGTTTCACCTCATGATGATGAAAAGTAACTGTATGTTGGCATGCATTGCCAAGAGAATTAAATAAAATAAAATAAAACATTTATTCCTTTCTACATGGCACTTAGATGGCTTCGTCTCAAGTACCATGTCTAGTTCAAAGCTGTTGGTGCAAAAGAGCAATAAGTAAACTGGAATGAATCCAGTGGAGAACCACTAAGACTTCTAGGACATCTGAWGACAGCCTGAGTGAACTGGATGAAAAAGTGAAGGCTAAAAGAGGATCTCATTTCAATCTTTCATTATCTATTGTTGTTCTTAGAGTAGAGTAACTTCCAATGTACACTGTGTTAGGACAGAGACTACAGTTACATGTTGCAACAAGAAAAAAAATCCAAATAGAAGGAAAAATGKCACAGTGGAAAGAAAAGAAACATGAACACACATGAAAAAGATCATGGGAAATATTGTAAAACACAGGTTTTTATTTCTATAAGAACAGTTGATTAGTCTCAGATTCTTATCAAGGTATCACCAGAGTAACAGCAGATTTACTTCCAGGTTCATGTTTTTTATTTGATTCTACACAACTGGTTTGAAATACAAAAAGGAAGAGGAATAATTATAATCAAGGTAAACAAAAAAGTTTAATATTTACATATTAGTGTATATTAAAACCCAAACAGAAAAAACAACTCCAAAAGCCCAATAACAGAATGGAGCTAAGATTTTAGGAAGGTATTCTAATATTTCCTAGCTGACTTTGGAAACCTCCTCTGATACAAAAAAGCTTGATTAGAACTGCCATGTGTCTTGGCTTATCTGTACATCAGCACAGGGTTGGCATGGAAAGTACAGAASAGCACACTTATTGCATGTAATCTCTCCCCTCTTCTCTGGTGCTTTAGAATATCTTGTTGACTTTGGAACAGCTCATGCCATACTCTGGACATCAGCTACACACAATCACAACAGCCTGGAACTCATCAGAGAAAGAGGTAGCAAAACCTGGTGACAGGAAGGACAAAGTCTGTCAGCAAACCTGGCCCTTCCTTTCTTCTGAAGGACTACACATTTTTTTACTAGAAAAATATGATCAGTTTTCAAAAATGACACCACTTATCTTCTTTGTAGGAATGCTATTTTTCAATGAGAGATGTATTAGGTTTCTTGTGTCCTTGTTCATTTTGTGAAGGAAAAGGTTCCTCAAACCATAAACWATCTTTCTGGAAGGAAATATAGAGCTGTGCCATAGCATGGATGATTGAATGAGTTAATGTGATGTTYTGTGCTTTAAAGATGCTCATAAAAGAAGATCTGATATAGAAATCTGTGTTTTATTCTGATTTCTAATTTATTGATATTAGAGCTTTGCTCGAGCACTTGATTTGATAAATTGGTTTSAACAAAATATAAATTGCGAATAGATTTCTTACAGCCAAAATAGAATTTCTGGTCAAGATCAAACTCCATGTAGAACTTGATGAAAGCAGCCAGTAAGATGATGYATGTGTAAGATAAAGATCTGGGTTCTGCTTATGTTGACTTTAGTCACTGCACTAAGTAGCAGGAAGGTTTCTAAGCTAAATCTGTGCTCTGTCTGCTTTAGTTAGGCAACTTCAAATTTTTGCCATGACATCTTTTGTAGGATATAATACTGAGGTTAAGAATAGGCCTGCTTTAGCTTTACTTGCTGCTAAATTTATTCTTTTTAAGAGTAAAAAGAAAAATTGAACTTTTGAAGGCAAGGAAATACAAGAAGCACTTCAGACTAATGACTATAAATTGGTAAGGTAAGATGTGACTCCAGATTAGTTTGCTTCACAAGTACAGTAAATGCAAGATTTTATCTTATGGTTTCTTCTCATATTTAATCATCACCCCAACTAGGATATACTTAAAAGTACTGCTCCCTAAAAATGTAAAGTTTGGGCAATCTGCATCCTTACATAAGGAGAAGTGAAAGGAGATTGTCTAAGAGTGCCTAAGACTAGATATGTTCTGCAGTTATTAATAGAGGTTTTGTAGTTTCGTTTGCCAACTCTTACCTGAGGTTTTCCTTACTTTTTCTGTGATCTTGATTATAGATTTTGAATATGCTTTCTACAGCTTTTACTTTTTCATGTGTTTTGGAGAGGTGGGAGGGGAAATAATTTCATACACGTATACCCTGGTCATTAGAGAACWCTTCTAAAATTGTGTTTGTATAGATCTGCTGATACTCCTTAGTTCATAGAGAGAGTTGAGAAAACTTTCCTTTAAACATGGTATTAGGACAAAAAGGACACAAATATGCCACTACAGCATTGATCAATTTTTTTCTATTTGATTGCAAAAAATATGTTACAGCCAGGTTATACTAAAACTATACTTTCACTACTTAGACTAATGTGTGTTTATGGGACAGAGAGCATTAAAACAATATTTTTCAGAAGTTTTCTAGAACTATCACCTCACTTTTTCTTATTGTATTTAAAATTTGATTAATGTCTGCTATCACTTCTTTTGCTGTTGAAAGTGTATTAGAATCAGGATAAGCAGCAATATCTAATGCTAGAGCTGCACAGTTTCCTCATTAAAAGATCCTTTCAACTGTAATTTTYCATTAAATTAAATTTTCCCTGTTGATAGGTCCCAATTTACATGAAATGTGATAATAATATTAATTATTATAAGATAAGACCCTGGTTTGCACAGTGGTAAACARCCCAAAAAGAAATATGAAAATTCAAGCTGCTTAATCTAAGAAGGTTCTGTTTTTCTGAGTCTAGTCCAACCTCTCAGAACATCTGATAATCACAGCAAAAATTATCATTTTCCAGTGCAAGGCTAAAGGGATTGAGCAGGACTTAAGGCTGACACTAAGGAATTCTGAGCTAAGGCTGACCAGAGCTGAAGTTTRCATCATGTAAGATATTCRGGTTATCCTGTTGGGACCAAAGAAAGKAGTCACTGATTCAGTGTGAAGRTAACTCAATACATTTATGAGGGTATGTGGTCARTTCATTGTTACTGGGATGGCTAAGGCAGTGAGATTGGCAGACTTCAGGTCTGTGATAAGGGTAAGTCTGACTCATTCCCTTGATACTGGCTTCTTCAACATTCTTCTGCTGTGACCACTAGTACTGTGGGTGGAACTGGCCAAAGGCCATGCAGATCCTCTAGATCTGTGAAATGACAATGTGGTAAAATCATGTAGAAAAGCTTCTGCTTGCTTCCTTTTAAAATTATTTAAAGTGCAGAAGCTACCATAGAAATAGGTATTTGCCCTACTTTATAAAGCATTGTTGTAGTTGCAAAAACAAGCATTGTAAAGTCACAAAATTATGTATTACCCTCTAGCTTCAGTTCAAAATTCTCTCACAAATACATAGGCACTGATTCAATGGCCACTTAGGTTCTCTTCCATGGGAACCCATGCTTTATTCAGAGCATTATCTGGTCGTGAATCTGGGGTGGTTTCTATATGATCTATTTTTTGATGATGTTTGGGATGTGAACAAAACAGATATTTGGATTTTGTCTCTGCTGTAGAGGTCCAGTTTGATGCTATCATAGAGGCAGTTAAGCACTGGTGTCTCTTTTTCTGATTTCTGTTGGTCTGTGTTCTGGCTATTCTCAGATACAACTGAAGTCTATTGTCTTGAACATGCAGAGTGTTACTTTGTGTAATTTGAGAAATCGGTTGCTAAACCCTCAATCGTGTACTGTAAGCAGTCTCCTGCTGCCTTGCTGTTCAGCTTGCTTTCTGTAGTGTGGGGATAACAGTAACCTCTCACATCACACTGCACTCTGTGAAGATAAATTAATGCTTGAGGAGCATCACGGAGCTGACTGCCAGAGAAAAGCCCAWGAGGAAATTAATAATTCTGTCTTCATTGCAGCCTCTGAATAGTGTGCAGTAGATAAGGCATAAGTCCACAAAATGAACAATGAGGATAAAACAAAACATTGAATAGCTGTTCTTTTTTAATTGATCACCATCCATTCTGTTCACTCAATGGGGGGTAGGGGTCTTGTGAAGAAAAAAATACAATGTGTGATTACATATTATTATGCATATACTCTAGGGAGAAGARCTAGTGATGTAAACACTGTTGAGTTCTCTCATTTTGTATTTTTAAGTATTTGATTTTTGCCACTGCAAAATCTATCACATGCTTTTATGGATGAATTTCTCCTTTGCTGTCATCTACCCCTTCTTACCTGCACACAGKCAGTCCCTTGAACTCTACTTCAAACAATAGCCCAATATATTGAAAATGTTTTTCCATGAATGCTTTTTCCAACAAATGTTTCCCCTGTTCCTTCCTTCAGTTCTTCTCCTCTTGTCTCCTTGATTCTTTGTACTATTTATGYCTGTCATCACTCTGAAAAGGGAAATGTTGACTTCTTTAGAAGCCCATGTAATTCCAGTACTTTTTAAAACACAATAACTTYGTGGTTTTATCAGTCTAAATTCAACTGTGATAGGCAAATATCACTGTAGTTTTCTTTTTGAGAGGAGAATTAAAAGTCAGGATCAATCAGACATTATACATGATTTAATACTTTCAAACTTGTTTTTTTCCAAGCTGAATTTAAAAATTTTAAACTTTTTAAAAAAATCTCTTTCAGAGCTGTATCTTATTTTTTCTTCCCTTGTCAATAGACCTTTCATTATAGTGAWCTTTGGAATCTGTTCATCTAATAACACTGATTATGTGCTTATTAGCATTTATTAAATGATCTAAGCAATGATTCAAGTCKATGCTAAGATAGAAAAAGAAATGTATCAGATTGTGTTACTTATTTTATTATGTACTGCTTTATATGTCTGGAGAAGWAACAATAAAATCCATTAATATTTTTTTAAAATCAATCACTTCAGGACAACTAAAATTCTCTTGTCCTACCTAACATAGTTCTTAGTTGAAACAGATAAAAAAATCTACTGCTGTATTTTTCTGGTTTTTATTTAACACTTGCTCTAGTTTGCAGACACTCAGAACAAAAAGCTATTTATGACTGACAGGAACTATGAGTGTTGTGGCTCATCTGGGCCAGCACCCCAATTTTGGCAACATCAGTAAGATCTGTTGCAAAGAAAAATGTAAGAAGCTTTTCCAAGGACAGCTCTGGAATAAGCAGGGGTTCACTCTGAAGCCCACCAACTGATCAYTGAAGGGCTAAACCTTGAGCATTTTTCACCCTTTGTTGAAAACTGAGCTCGTGTGAGCTTCATCCAGGAGTCAGGGTTTCTTTTCTCTGGGAATTTGCAATTGCAATACATTCTGGGGAAAAAAAATTTGACCCTCATAGGCAGACATATCAGGAAACTTCACTGTGTGAATGCTTAAAAAAAAGATCTTTGTGCTGAAATAGCCCTCAGGTAAGTTGAAAAGACAGGACACTAGTTGGCAGAGATGTGCTTCAAAAGGTGTTTGTATATCAGCTGTCAAAGTAATAGTAGACTCAGATTTTCATCAAGATGCAGTATATCAGAGAGTACAGATGTCTTGGGAGAAGCTGTGGCTTGGACATGTTTCAATAATTTCAGTTGTTTTTACTCAACATTTTAAGATTTAGTCAGTGAAATTTCAAATGGTCACTGCATGTTTCTGCCTTCAAAATCAAACATGTAACCTCACAGGGCCCCACATGGCCAGCTCTGCAGCAAGACCATGGATTTGTATGATTCACAAATTGGTATTTGAACTATCTAAGTTTTACCAATTAAAAAACAATAAGTTTTCTTCCCAAATTTGTTTTCATACTTACACATTTTATATCCTTCCTGGTAACTTTTAGAAATTATTAAAAATTTCAAATGTTAAATACTTCAACAAGTTTGCTTAAGGGTGTAAATGGACATTTTTATAATGAAAAAAATTTTACCAGTGTTCAGTTTTCCATTTCAGGCCTCTRGATACTTGTACTGAAATTAGGATTTCCATTTGAGAGCTAGTAAAGTATGACTAAGAAACAAAACTCAGGCTTCAGACAATCTAAGTTTAAAAAGGCAGGTGCTGATACCATTGCTGCTTGGGAGCAGGAAGAATGGGGAAGTCAGGAAAATGCTCATAAATAAATGGATTTTGATATTGTACAAGTGAGCTGGGCTGATCAAAATCCAGCACCTAATGTAGAACACACTTAATCTTGCATAAGTAACTGATTTCTGGACTAGGACCTGTAAACCCTGCCCAACAATGCAGATCTCCACACATTCACTGTRGTTGATAGGTTCTGTTTGTACAGCTTTTAGAAGGACAGGGACCAGCTGAGATAATATGTCATGAACAGACTTCCTTTGACTAGGAATTTGTGCATGGCAAAAGTCTTGTCTTATAAAGGAAGATGTATTATTAGTCTTCAAAATTCAATTACAAAGAACTTTAATTAAAAAAGACATTCTAAAGCATATAAAGCCTGAATACAGGCTTCAAATCTGAATAAAGTCAGATTTTAAATAAACTGCTGAATAGAGACAAGAATTACAGCCATTGAGCCAGCATTGTAACTAGCAGAGCAGAAGTTATGGTTTGCTATATRGTGTCAAATATCTAAAATCTTATCCATACAGATACGTCTACTACTTCCAGTTCCTTATGTTCTGGAAATATATTATATCATGTARAATTTTCACAATTGCCTTTAATCACAGGACCAACATTGCCCCTTGCTGTATATGCGTGGGATGTGAGACTACAGAGAATTTGTCAAAAGAGYAAATAGGAAGGAATAAAGATTCAGTGTTTATGTCTCAGGTCTAATTAAGAATCAATATTAATTCATACAAATMTTAAGATTAATGATGGGAAAGTATTTTTCTTTTTAAGAGTACAAGCAGAATCAGAGCATCRAGTGCCAAGAATCAGGAAGGAGGCTGAGGCCATCCAGTCCAACTCCTCCAATTAAAACAAGGCTTCTGAGTACCTGTATTTAAGAACATTTATCATTAACAATGCACTCTTGTACCTAACCATAATTTTCCTTGTCATAACTTGTTTCTGTTACCTCTCTTCCTGACRCTGTACATCTCTAGGAAAGGCTGGTTCTGTTTCCCTTATACTCTTCCTTATCTAACCTGCAAGGGCAACAATTTTTTGAGGAATTAATTTTTCAAAGGTTARATAATTGGAAAAATGGGAAAAATTTTATTTAGCATTTTTGTTATTATAGTTGTGGAGGAAGGTGGTGGAAGGTGGAATCTGTACTGCAGACCACTGACCAACTGTAACCTAAACTTACTTGCTGAGCAAGCTTCATCTTATCTAACTGCTTGTAGAGGSAGTTTAAAAGTTCAAATTYAGAMTTCATATTTATCTGTAATTATCTTGCATAAAGATAGACTTGTTAAATCTCTCTTAAGAAATTATACTTTCATCAACTTGTTTAGCAAGTCTCAKTTCCCACTCCCATTTRGTGATAAACAGAATTGTGAAAAACWTAAAAAATATTGTTTATATAATAAAAAAATAAGACTCCTAGTTCAACTGAACTTCTGAAGTTATACTGAGTAATGTGATTGATCAAAAATATTTATATTCCCTGTTTATTACATTCAAACTACAGCAAGATTAAATTATGCTTTGAAGGCATGCACAGATTTGCATCAGATATTCAGGTAGTGTCCTAGGCAGTCTGAATAGGAAGGAAATAGGCTTCCCAGACAATAGAGAAAATAAATTTTAAAAATTGATATATTTTTCAGTAAATTTGTTTTTTTCAGGAATATAATTACAAAAAAAAAGTAGGATGCTTGTTTCAGTTTATGTCAGCTGCTACATAGCCAAATAGTCTTGATGTKCRTTTTGTTGAAAAGAGATTATAARAAAGKATCTGTCTTGCTGCCAGTGACTGTACYAAGCAGAAGTTTGCTAAGATTATACAAAACATAGCTAAAACTATAAAAAGGTTAGTTAATTGAAGGACATTTTAATACATTTCTCTTATTGTGTAGGTGGGAGAAATACAAAACCATTTAAAACCTTATCTAATTTGATTCTCAGGCCCTCAGTATGTGAGACTTAGTATKTTACACATAAAAAGCACCAGGAAAGAACACTCTTGATAAAATGAACATATTGATATGTTGAGGGAAACTATTTTCATTTGTATAGATTAGATTCATATTACAAGGGTCAAGCTGATACAAGACATATGTGATTCTTAATGCAATACATAGCAAGGCATTTTAAATTCTTGTTTATTCTAAAATTAGTGAGATTTGGAATGGTGCTGTGTATCTCAGTACTTTAGATTTTTATTTTCTGTGGCAGAGTCTATGATTGTAGACAAAATTTCCTTGTTTAATTATGTAGTAAACAAAAATTTGACCTCATGAGTATGTTAGTGACAGCCATATCATCTAAAATTTTTAATATAAAGACTCTAGTTAATATTTGACCAATATGCTATGATTTTGGGTTGTAAACTCTTTATGTAAATAAWTGTAATTTTAGCTTAATTTTTTTACATGCCTCAGATGAAAACACATTTCTGTGTTTTCTTTCCCTACTAAGAAAATTGGGAGTTCTTTGGAATTGGTTTTTTCCTCAAACCCCTCCAGTGTGTACATACTTTGTCTGCATCTCAGACACTGAAATGGCCTGCTGCAGGTTTGTTAAATTAGAAGTTAATATATTCCCTAGGTACATGAAGATCTTAGCTAGTCTCTGGGAAGGACAATGTCTCACCTTAAAACTACATTCCTACCCTGTGGTCACAAAATGTTGCCAGTGGATGAATTTTGTACCCAGAGAGGGAAACATGAAACTATTCTTAAATGATGAATAATCAAGGACACTAGTAACAAGAGACTTAGGATGTTCTACTAAGTTTGCCCTCCTCGTGATTCAGAATTAGCTGAACTAGATTTAATAGACTAGAACTGAAATTTGTGCAAGTGTAAAAAAGTGGAATTACAAACACTTTTTATGAAGAAAGAATATATTTATATGGTGCAGGGAAACATATAAGAAAGTAAAAATATTTGGACATGTGGGTTAGGGATTATACAAAAAACCTTTCCTTTCATTTTCCACCTGTGTGTTTGCAAAGTGGAGAAGTGGAGAGGAGCTATTATATCAACGGTAGGGTAATGACCTGCATCCATCAGCTAATTATATAGCAGCATATAATTGAGTTTTGCAATGGTAATTGATACAGCCTGAAACTACCACAATGCCTGGTGCTCTATAAACAGGGAGGAAAAGCTAATCTACTCTTCCAAAGGATGTGCACTCTACTCTTGCAAAGGATGTGCAAGCCAGCATCTTTTTCACCAAGGCCAATTCAGTGAATGCAGCTAAGCAGTAGTGAAGTTGATGGCTGGCATTTAGACGAAGCTGAAAGAATCTGTATGTAAAAACTGAGAGTTACATCAAAAAAAGCTCAAAATCCAAGGATCATGTTTAATCACTGAAAGGGATCAAATTCTTTATGTAGGACACTTAATAATACAACRGGATTCTGATTGACCTGTCTTGAAGCAACTGTGACTCAGATTAATAACAATAAACATGAAACAGGTCCTTCAGATTTGGAGTAGTCCTTCAGAGCAACAAAAGTAATGGGGAGGAAAGAAGGCCTGTCATTAATTGTCTATGTCACAAGGGATATAAATTGCAGGAGTAGCATCATCTGGCTTCTTGCTGCCAAAGACTAAAACATTCAGCACATGAAGCAGCAGCTGTGGCAGCACTGAAAGCCAGTGAAACCATTTTGAGAGCATTAGTAATGGAAGTAGCAGGTGTGGAGATATCCTTTCCACTGACTTGTTTTCTGGAGTGACTTGACAGATCTACCTGTTACTGTTCCTGCCAAAATAAGAAATGCTGTTGCTCTACCAAACTTGCCACATCTTTGGCAAYAATTTTTGTTTATAGTGACAGAATTTAAGTGTTCTAAAACTTAGTTTCAAAAGTTGTATTTATACAGTTAAAAGGCTACATTTCATTTTGCTTTTTGTCTGCTCAGCTCTCCACGCTACAGACAGCAGCAGTGCATTTGTGGTGCTGCATTTGCTGCCTTTGTTACCGTGATGGACCAACAAACATCAGACAATGGAATGAGATGGATTCTAGGAAGGTTATCTGGAGAGGGAAGTGTGAGAAATAGGTCAGCCTTGTACAGACAGCTGCATGTCAAAAAGGTTTTAAATAAGTGATCAGCATAAAATGAATGATTCCCTGATGAAATGACAGAAAGGAGATAAATTTGCCTTCTTTTTTCATTACACTCTTGTCCTACAAAAATGGCTACGGTAACTTTTTCTTTTAAAATGGAGAGAGTTGAGAAAAAACCAAAATAATGTCAGAGCATAGCACTGTGAGCCCACAAAACASTGAAACTGGATTTTGTGATGAAAAATTATTTATCAGGATGCCTTGAAAAAATGTTACCTGAGACAGAGCAAGTACTTAAGGTCAGAGTTTGATTTCATTTACAGCACCATCAATCTGGATTGCCTTGATTTGTTTTGGGACAGTTGTCTTTAGCAGAGATACTCTAGATTTACAGCCCTGTAAGACCACCACTTAGTGCACTGGGTACTAGGAAGTGATATGCAGATAGAGCAGTCAGAGCCAAACTCTGCCCCAGGTTATATTCATGCAGCTCCTCTGAAATCACTAAGTGCTTTCTTTGTCTGCCTAATGTCCTGCAGTATTTCTTGTCTCCTGCCTAATACTTTTCTTTCTCTGACACAACCTTCTGCAGTTCTCTCCAAAAAATGGTGATGAACTAGCATAGCAGTGACCTTTAGTAATGAGAAATACCACAACACTGTCTACCTCACAYCTTTTAACCATCTCCCTTGCTCTACACTGGCAACAGGGGGCTGCTTTGCATCTCCTTCTGTCTGTCAGTGGCAGCCCACAGGCTTTCCAGTCTGGACTGGKTTTATATTTGCATCGGAATGAAAATCAGCCTAATAATTGTTTTTACAAACCTACAGGAAAAAGGTCTTCTCTGTAAGGTGCATAATGCTGAGTGAGCTTAATTGAGGCTTCACACATAATTCTACACAGAAATGGATTCCAAACCTGGTGAAATTGCAGTGGGAGAGTAGGTTACTAGGGTGGTTAAAAGGGAAATAAATAAAAAAACCCCATAAAACAAATAATAAAACARTTGTCCTATATATGTGTTTTTCTGAGAGGTACAGCACTAGGGAAAATCTACAGTAGTGGGCAGCAGCAAATCTYCTGTGTGCTATTTCTAGTTCTGTGGCTCTGAGTGCAGAAGGGTAGAGCATAAAAGCTATTTGCCTAAACATCAGGGGCACTAATGAATTGCTTTAGGTAGAGTGATGTGTCCCTGTAGAACTGCATTTTCAGCTTTTGTTCTGGCAGTGTTGCTGCCCTAGAGATATCACTCTGCAGTACGGCAGAGTGATATCTCTAGGGCAGGTAAAGTGACTGCTCAATAGACCATTCTTAGTAAATTCTTAATATGTTCCACCAACTTTTTTCTCCATCTTTACCTAATAACACAATCAAAGGTTTGGGAAGTTGGCCATTGGGATACACTAGCTTTTATAAACTTTTAACTTTCAAAATCTGATTTATTAAAAAAGCAAACTTATCTATTACTTATAGTACCTCTCTCTCTTTAAAATAAAATTTAGCTGAAGAGTCCTACTGTATTCCTGTACTGTCTGTAGAGGAGACTGAAAAAGTAAAATTATAATTTTCTTCTTCCAGAAACATTCATCCCATTTCTACTAGTAYCTGCTCTTTCAACTCATCAAAGTCTAAAGTTACTTGACTTTTACTCCACTAAGATGAATATCCTCAATGTACTTCAAAAATTGAGTGGCCCCATTCCTAGATACTGGGGTATGTCCAAGAAGGGAAAAAGACAGAAATGGCTGAGGGCACGGTTTCTCAAGGGGAATGAAGATAAAATGGTTGAGGGGCCAAAAAGCAGACAGAGAGGTGGAAACATAAGGAGGCAGGATTTTCTAAGGCAAAGAGAAAAAGAAATCTTTGGCATTTCAGAGGAAAATCTTAAAGTACAGTACAAAGGTCTGAGTACCAGAATGTGGAGATATACATTAAGTGTGAACAAAAAGGAAGAATTCAAAAGAAATGAGAAGGGAAAAWAAGGGGAAGAGCTGGAGCACTGAAGGTGTTAAAGCAAGGGAAAGTAGAGTGAAGAAATAGTTTGAAATAGCACAGACTGAAACAGAAATAGAGGAAGAAAGAACAAGTAGAGATGAAGAAAAATTGGGCAAAAAGTTTTCTGAAAAATGACTTTTCTAGACACATGAGACATGGGGCAGAAAGGAAAAGCTGACTGCTTTGTTGTGAAACCAGGTTTGTAATCYGTACACAGACACTTTTATTGCATTGTGGATTTTCCTTCACATTTTCTCCTAGTGCATCTCAGATACTAGTCTTCTAACATTAGTTTCTTTTCTTATTTACCGTATTTACTTATTTACATATTATCTCWGATTCATAATCCAAAACACTCTTAGCTTTGAGGCCTCTGATTTTGAGGCAGTGTGGATCATTGTCATGTCTGTTACATGGAGCTTCTTGTGGGTGACAATTGCCACTGATGTGCGTGAGTATTGGTCGTTCTTCCCCAACACCTCCCCAGTTTTTACCCTTTGCTTTGTGCATCTTAGTTTRTATAACTTTACTCTAGGAAACCAGAATTTAGTAGGTAATGCTTGTCAACAATGGTCATTTAAATAACCAACAARCATTATCTAAAATATACATTAGCACAGTATTATTCAGTTATCAYGTGCATCATCTGCAGCTGATCAAAGTGTGCTCCACGCAGGGATACTCATGTAATGAGCACAAGTAACTCATAAGGCAACTAAACACGTCCTGATGGAATATCATGGCTGTGGTGAAGAAGTATTCAGGGAACCACCTGCTGCACTGGCAAGAATGTCCAGAAGCACACACTTTTTAAATCCATCTATTTTTTTCTTTCTCAGCTGGCAGATAGAAAAAAGTTTCCACTTCCTTACCTCCTTTTTGTATTTCCCCCCCTTCCTTCACTTTCTTGTTTTCATTTGCCTTTAAAGTTGACATCAGATGTTGAACCACAAACAACTATTTGCACACTGAAATCAGTATCAGTGTCTTCCATGCTMGATTTAAGTCCTTTTGGGTGCTTCTATCCAAAGCAATAGAGATTGGCAATACTGATATAGTTCTACATCCATCCACCTTCTATATTAAATCTTGTTTCAGGGGTTGTCTCTGTAAGTGAATCTGTTTGTAGTACTATGATGGTCTTTAATTATTTCCAGATTGTTTTCACCAAATAAATGTAAATATTCTTGTAAATATTATTGCTGCCTTTGAGAAAATATTTGTATAAACATGGATATTACAATAAAAAATCAGTAAGCATATTGAAATTTTCAACTTATACAAGATATAAGAGATACTTTAAAAATCTTCAAGGGCAACAGCAATAAAAGGGACAAGGGACAATGAAAGAACCTCAGTTCCAAAWCTGTGTCTAATAGGCTTTCCTGAAAAGCAAAGACCAGAATGTCTTCCCAAAGCAGAAGAGTCTCTGCAGATCATTTTCTGAATAAGAATAGAGAGGCAGTAAATGGCTATGATTGTGTGGCATAGTTTAGAAMAAAATTCTTAAAATATTATTGGTCCAATTTCTGCCCTCTGCTTAAGCAATAAAACCATGTTTGCTGCAGAAAGATTTATTTTAGAAGAAAAGAAATGGTTAGTAATGAATGAAGGAATTAATTTAATTAATATATAATTAATTGGGTCATTGAAGAAAGTCACTGGAGAGCAAGAAATGAAGAAATGAAGAAAACATTCGATTCTGCTGTTTTAGATTCACATATTTCATAGTATCATAGMRGAAAAAACCTCCAAGATCACTGATCCCAACCTTTGATTTCTTAGATTTTCAGTAGATATTTTACTACATGGTGACAGAGAAAGGTCATRCAACTTCAGTGACTTTTGTAAGTATTCAAAAGTGAACACGATCAAGAATTTAGCTTTACAAATGGATGTAATCGGTAGAACAGAACAGTTTCTATTCCTTTCGTAGGCAACACCAAGAAACCACAAATCCTAAAGTTTTTAACTTAGTCTCATCTTTACTTCTTTCTCTTCCTTTTATCTTTCTTGTAATTCTGATCTCTAGTTTATAATACRGATTTTTTATAAATGTGGTTTATATCCCTGAAAGCAAAGAGATGTTGTTTTTACACTATCATCCTGCATATTCACTGTTAAAAAGCAATGTCTCCTTATGTCTCTACAGTCCTCTGCTACTCTCTGCAAACATAAGCCATAAATTCAGGAAACATATTCCCATTAATATTCCATTCAAGTAARTGCTTTGGGTAGAGCTTTACTGCAGTTGGTTCAACAAAATCRACAGTTATTTAAATAAATTGCATAATCTCTCAATCTGTGATAATGAGTGTATGAATACATAAACAGAAATACAATCGTACAACTGTATACAATTCAATTAGAGAGGTAGTGCAGCTTTCTCTTTCATTTATAATCTCTTTGTGCWAGCATCTCCTCAGTTCCCTTTGTGCCATCTTTATTATTCAGAATATATAAACTGAAACATAATTTGAAGTTTTCTGAGCTTGTTCTTTCTTTCTGTATTTTCGTATATRTTGTCTCACAACAAGAGATTCCTGTAGGATCTGCTCCAGGACCTTGCCAGTCACAGAGGTGAGACTGTCCTGAAGTTTCTCATTGTTTTTGTTTTTTCTTTTGAAAATGGGGGTTATGTTTCCCCTWTTGCAGTCAGTGGGAGCTTCACACCAGACTGCCACAACTTATCAAACACAATGGTGGAGGTGAGCCTTGGATATTAACCAGCTTTCTTGAGCTGCTCTTTTCCCCAGGGCTCTATCTCATGGTACTCTATGAAACAGATCCCCAAAAAGGACCAGCTGAAGACCAGGATACTGAGTTTGTTGCATGCTTCCTTGCTGTCCTAAGGATATTAAAYTCCACCATTTCATGGTCACTGCAGCTCATTCCCTTGGGCTTCACATTCCTACCAGCTTCTCGGTGAGAATACGGTCCTGCAGAGAACCTCTCCTTGTTGGAGATAGGTATCCTCTATCCTTTGGAGAAGGAGGTTATCATCCAGGAACCTCCTGGGTTGCTTATTCTTGGCTGTTTTGTCCCTTCTACAGATATCAAGGTGCTGTAAGTTTCCCAAGCAAACCAAGTCCTATGAAAGTTAGGCCACTTTTATAAGTTTATAGATGGCTTCATCCACTCAATCTTCCTTGTCAGGTGGCCTGTAGCAGACCTTCACTACAATGTCACCTGATCCTGGTCTTACTTTAATCCTGACCCCTAAGTTCACTGTTATCCCTTCTATCCCYAGACAGACATCCATGCACTCTAGTGGTCACTGACATGGAGGGCAACATACCCTCCTCATCTGCSCTGTATGTCCTTCCCAAAGAGGCTGCCCTTTTATATTCCAACACTCCAATCCTAGAAATAATCCTGAATAGATAAGATCATAGCCCTGAAGGTGTGCACAACTTTCAAAGTCTTCTTGTTCTCTATATTTAAGAATTGTTTGATATTAATTCCTTGTACTGCAACTTGAATTTTGCAATGGACTGCATAATACTTTTTTGTCCTTGCACACTGTTATCAAATTAAATCCACTTCTCTACTAGTTACTAATGAGGACAAGATTYCCAGCTACTTCTAACTTCTGAGCTGACTGTACAGTAGTAACACTGTTATGGAACTGGATATCTTCAAGCAATCAGTCCACATCACCAATCAAAAATGACATAAAACAGATTAGAAGCTTGAAAAAGAAGTGCTGACCTTTTAGTAGGTAAAACACCAATGCAGTTCTGCCTATTACACAGCTCTGTAGTGATGTATTTCAAAAAATATTTTTTGAAATGCCAAGCATTCAATCATTTCTGCATCAGGCTTTTTCAGGAGAGTCAATAGCATGTGTAGAAAAATGACCAGAGAAATTTACTTTCTTAATATGGAAATCTAATTATTTTTTTCTTTGAATTTTACTTTCTGTAGCTTCCTACCTCAGTTTACAGTTATACCTTTTTAGCACACTTCCTCTGTGTAGACTATGCTTTATCAAAGGGAACAACTCCCTGYCATGTGACTTATGACATTTGAAATTCCCTTTTGCTCTCACCAAGGATGTTTCCTCACACAGATTTCTGACAATATTGCTGTGTTGGTTTTGGCTGGTGCTGAGTTAATTTCCTTCACAGTGGCTGGTACAGGGATATGTTTTGGATTTGTGCTGAACACAGTGATGACAATGCAGGGATTTTTTTTTATTGCTGAGCAGGGCTTACATAGAGGCAAGGCCTTTTCTGCTTTTTGGACTGACAGGCTGGTGAGGAATTTGGGGCCGCATGGGAGGCTGGGAGGAGACACAGCCAGGACAGGTGATCCCAACTAATCAAAGGGATATTCCAGACCATAAATTGGTCAGAAGGAGGAGTGCAGGGGGAATGTTTAGGGTCATGGCATTTGTCTTCCCAAGTAATTGTTTCATGTGATATTGCCCTGCTCTCCTGGAGATTGCTGAACACCTGCCTGCCAATGGGATGTAGTGAATTAATTCCTTGYTTGTTTTGTTTTGTTGTGTTTGCATACATGGCCTTTGATGTCCCTATTAAACTGCATTTATCTCAATACACAAGTTTTCTAGCTTTTTCCCTTCCCATTCTCTGCCCAATTGTGCTGGTGGTGGAGTAAGACAGTGGTTGTGTGGGGCTTCATGGCTGGCTGGGGTTAAACCAAGGCAACTGCAAAAACCTGATTAATTATTTTGTTTTTCTCCCACTTCTGCTTCATAACCTTCTCAACTAGCATGTAAACACATATATTGGATCATCTTTCCAACTCAATAAGTTCTTGGATATTTCTGATTCAGAACTTTACGCATTAGTAAAGACAGTTTAATTGGTTTCATTTGATGTTGCACATTCTCCTTATTTTCACTTCCTTCCAAATGAGATTGTAAAGGTAGCAATCCTACAATATTGAATAGCGTACTCTTTTATTTTTGAGCCTGTTTGTATTTGCAATTTCATTGCTGTTCCAGAAGATTTCAGATATAGTTGTGGATTTGTTTTCAGTTTGTGAACAAAATTATAGTAGTAAAATGGGATGACTATTGAGATTGCTATGATTAGAACTTTGGGCTCCAAGGATGGCTGACCAACTGAGAAGTTAGCAGGCAATGTAAATTGGACAGAGATATCATACATATAGGAAGAACCATAATGAATAAATGTACCAAGTAAAGCCTACACGTTTATCCTTCAAACCTCTAGAATACGTTTTTCTGTAAATTCCAGTGCTGTTAGGATTATTACAAACACAGTATTACATCACAGTATTTTTTTCCCAGTTTYGGAAATATGCCAACAAAATCCCATATTTTTGAAGATGTGTGACCAAAACTGTACACTGGACATAACTGTTTGGTAATGTCTTAAACTGTTTTATTCAGAATAATTTTAGTAATAAAGCAAAATARCTCTCCTGACCAATCTTGTCCTACCAAGTGACATCTTAGGCAAAAGAAAAATCARGAAGCATTTTATTGGAAATGTGCTGATTTTGACTAAAATTTTTTAAGATCTCTTGGAGTGGTTCTTCTCAAGTGCTCTTCATTTGCAATGAAGATTTAGTGATGAATGATTCTGTTTAACTTCTCACAATCTCTCCCCTTTCCATCTCCAACCCTCCCAGTGTTTGCTGAGCTATAGATTGTCTCAGAATTMGAAATTCAATCAAATTATCTGTTTCTTTATGATGGCAGGTATATGGCATTTACATCTAATTTCATCTTGCCTCATATTTTATCCTGAAGAAATTTYAGTGGCAGAGAAAGAGAATCTAAAGAACATTCACAGGGCCAGAAATGTGTTTCTGCCCATTTCAAATACAGTTTAAAACAAAATTTTAGCTGTATTTCTTCCAAATGTGACAGAACAGAGATCAGTCACCTCATGAAATGATTACTCCTCCTGTTTTTAACCACGCCCTTCTCCCGAAAACATAGTTAATATATATGAAGCCCAGAAATTGGCATTTATGCAGTAATGTTGTGGCTTGGTACAAATGTTTCTCTTTCATAACTCTGTATCTTTCTCATGCTTGTCAGCAAAATACCTTAAATTTTGGAGTTAAAKCTTTAAATTCACAGGATTTGGACTCAAAATTTAAGAATTTATAATGACACACATTGCACTCTGTCATTGACCTACTTGAGATGAAGTTTCTTATAATTCTATACTCATTCTATGTACTTTTAGTACATAGAAGGCATTAGTACTTTTAGTAGCAAAAACTATGTACTATAAATRTATGTATCCAAATTATTAATATAGTCTCAGATACTAATAATTTTCCATATACTACTGAAATGTGTTTCAAAGACCAGATGAGACTGTTGTTGATTTAGATAAGTTTTCTATCTTCCATTACTAGTAGTGTAAAAACATGCCTGTACTCTGAATGATGGGAAAATGAGATGATGCATTATGAAATGAAAAAGACTTTTGCTGCTGAAATATGGCCTTATTTACACTACAGAAGAGATTACAGGTCTTTTTGGCAATATGGGACAGGGACTTTTCATCACAAAAATATTATGTTATTTGATTATGTGCAATTTTATCATGTTATTTGCTCAAAGTTTTGAAGTAATYCATACTAATCACTATTAAAAGTAATAATAAAAGCAAAAAAMCCTGACATTATCCAGTAGGTACATACATTTATGAGCATGTATTTGGTGGCTACTAATATTTTCTATCTTCTTTGAACTCCTGGATATTGTGAGAAGAAATTTTTATTTATGAGATACACCTATTCATGTTGTGGACTCCACTGAGAATGCCTTCACCATGGGGTTTATTAGAAGAGATTTAAAGGATCAATGTCACCTGGTACAGTATGATGTCAGTTTTTTCCTGAGGCATGAAAGGAGCACAAAAAGCAACCATAATGTTTTTCAATTATATAAGAACATTTTGCAAATACGGACCTTGGTTCTCAACCAGCAGGTCAAGGAAGATGCATCTTCCTCTCTGCTTTGCCCTGGTGAGACCTCACCTGGGATACTGCATCCAGCTCTGGARCCCCCAACACAGGGAGGACATGGACCTGTGGGAGCAGGTCCAGAGGAGGATCATGAAGATGATCAGAGGGCTGGAACACCTCTCCTATGAGGAAAGAGAGAGATAGTAGGAGTTGTTCAGCCTGGAGGAGAGAAGGCTCAGAGGAGACCTTAAAACACCTTCCAGTACAATAAGAGGACCTACAAAAAAGCTGGAGAGCAACTTTTTAAAAGAGCAGCTAGAGATAGGACAAGGTGTGATGGTTATGAACAGAAAGAATTAGATTAGATTAGATAAAATATAGGGAAGAAATTCTTTATTGTGAGGGTGGTGAAGCACTAGAACAAGATGACCAGAGAAGTTCTGGATCCTGCATCCCTGGTCAAGTGGAAGATGTCCAGGTTGGATGGGTCTTTTGTGCARCCTGGTCAAGTGGAAGATGTCCCTGCTCATGGCAATGGGGTTGGAAGAAGATGGTCTTTAAGATTCCCTCCAACCCAAATCATTCTATGAATCTCTGGTTCTGTGTTGCCATCAAAAATCAGTAAGTAATATTGCTTGTTGAGTCAGGTGCRAGGTTGATCCTCAAAGGAATAYACTGGGAAATTGTGGTGGATTGACCTTGGCCAAATACCAGGCACCCACAAAAGCTKYTCACTCCCTTCCACAGCAGGGAGGGGGRAAAATATAAACAGAGGGGTGAAAACATAATGAAGTGAGTTCATGAGTTGAGATCCTCTCTCAGGCAGAGAGATCCCTCATTAAATACCATCAGGGGCAAAACAGGCCCTGTATTCACTTTAGAGATATGAAGTGAATTTATTACTAACAAAGTCAGAGCAGGATAATGACAAGTAAAATAAACCCTTAAAAACATCTTCCTCCACCCCTCCCTCCTTCTCAGCTCTGCCTCCTCTCCAGCAGTGCAAGGGGACAGGGAATGGGGGTTAAGGTCAGCTCACCACTCAGGGCTTCTCCTGCTGTAAAGGGAGATGAATTATTCACCTGCTGTACTGTGGGGTTCATCCCATGGGACACAGTTCTGTGTGAACCTCTCCAATGTGAGCTCAGCTCATGAACACCAGCTCCCAGTGCCCTGCTGCAATGTGAGCCCATCCCATGGGGAACAGCCCTCCCCAAACTGCTGCGGTGTGAGTCACTGCTCCACGGGGTGCAGTCCTGCAAGGACAGGCTGCTCCAGCCTGGGAGCTGGGCCCCTCTCTCCATGGGTGTCCCACAGGGTCACAGCCTCCTCTCAAGCACCCACCCACTGTTAGAATCCTTGGCCCCCTCTCCCCCCGGGCCTGCAGCCCCGGCTCGGTGTCTGTGGGAGCTGCCGTGGTCACTCCGCTGCSGGGAGGACACRGGCAGTCCGTGCATGTGTGCRAGYCTGCGGGGTGGAAAGGGTGAGTTTCTAACAGCAGTAAAGGGTTTATCTCGGGGTAAGGATGAGGGACTTCCAGCAAACAAGCAGTTTATCGTGAGCTGCAGGCTGAAAGGTCTCGAACGWAGAGTTACAGGCATTTTTAAAACTTTCCCCAAGGGCGGGGATAACTTGAAACTGTCCAATAAGGCACAGACAACTGGGGAGTGACATAGGGACGACAACCAATAACTTTTAGGCTTCTATGCATATAGAAATCCYCATTTAAACTTCCCGCTCGCCCCAGGGGCGAGCAGAGCAAGAGTGCCAGCACTCTGGGCGTCCACAACCCACTCTGGTGTGGACTCCTTCAGGGGCTGTGGGTGGATCCCCGCATCCCTGTTGCTCTCCATGGGCTGTGGGTGGATCTCTGCATCCCCATGGCTCTCCATGGGCTGAGGGTGGATCCCTGCATCCCCATGGCTCTCCATGGGCTGCAGGGGCACAGCTGCCTCACCATGGGCTGCGCCAGGGGCTGCAGGGGAACCTCAGCTCCGGCACTTGGAGCACCTCCTGCCCTCCTTCTGCACTGACCTCAGTGTCTGCATGTTGTTCTTCTCAAATCTTCTCACTCTTAACACAATCTTAAMTGCCCAACAACTTTTCTTTTGATTTCTACTTATGTTATATCTATATGTTATCACAGAGGCATTACCAACACCTCTAACTGGCCCAGCCTTGGCCAGCAGCATGCCCATCTTTGCAGCCATCAGAGATTTGTTCTGCTGGACATGGTGGGAGCTTCTGGCAGCTTCTCACAGGAGCCATCTCTGTAGCCCAACCTGCTAACAAAAAGCAAGCTTTTAAACCTAATACAGAAATTTTGCCTTTTTTTTTTTGTATGTTCCTCTTAGAATCACCCACCAAAAAAAAATTTAGTCCTTATCCAAGTTCTTTTGGACTGTCTCAATGTAAAATCCCACTATTTTAATAACTGTTGATGGAGTTAAACAAGTATTGAATTATTCTTCCTTTGTTCAGTCACACTACTTTTGTATTTTTTTATTATTATGTTTTCTCTTTCTAGTTTCTGTCAAATTATTCACTCATTCAGATACAAATAGAGAAAGAATTTTTAAAAATGAGATCATTAAATAGTGATTGAGATCTCCATGTTAGCACACAAATCTACTGCCTGCTGTATGTTTGGGACKCACTGAATAGTCTAATTTTGTACCTTTGAGTGCCTTTCGCACYGTCTGCTGGAAACTCATGTATTAGAATGAGGAAACTATTGTTGCTGTCTTCTGCTGTGAAGAAAGTATGATTTAGTTTWAAAAAAGTAAGAAAAATTAATAATGCATATATAACTAGGTAAAAAGAAAGTAACATATTTTAAATTTTGTGTGGCCTCAATTAGACCATGATTATTCTGTTACTTAGACTCTATTTTCCCTCAATACACAGTTTTGAATGAACTTCATGCTGTAAGTAAAGGTATTTTATTGCTGTTTGGAAAATCTAAGGGAGATTTCAAAATTTTGGAAAGGAAAATAGTAGAGAACAAAACAACAACAAAAAATCATGTTCAGATACTAGATACCTCAGATACTAAAGTATGCACAGCTTTGAAAATAAAAGAAAGTTGAGTATTATTTGGATGTAATGAGATCACACAAAAAAATAATAGAACTTTGGAAAAGCCAGAAAAGTCAAAAGTGGGAATTGAAAGAAATGAGAAAAGGAAGTTATAGTAAATCAAGCAGAAGACAAAAGGAAGCGTTCAAATTAGACTGAATCTAGTCAAATAAAGTGGTCTGATCTTGAATCTAAGGCTTTTTACTGAAAGAAAATAGGCTGTAAATATGTTTGTTGTCTTATGTCATAGTTTAACCTCAGCCAATGATGGCCACACAGCAGCTCAGTCACTCTAYCACTGCCAGTGGGATGGGGGAGAGAGATGGAACAGCAAAAGTGAGAAAATTCATAGGTTAAGACAAAGAATCTAATGAACAGAAAAGGAAGAAAATGGCAATAATAATCATAATATCAGTCAAAGCAATAATGCTTTAAAAATAATCAGGTTGGAACGTACCAAACAAGTGGTGCACAGTGTTACCCTGAATTTTTAAGACTTCAGGTAAGTTTTATTTTAGTCAGTTTCTCATGGTTTTTCATATAAATAACAGGTGTTGTTTTCTAACTAGCTTTGATGTTTACATTCTTTCTAGTGGGATGGATTCTCTTGACAAACATTTGTATTAGCCACTGTGTGTGTASAGGTGGAACCTTTTTTCACCAATCTTAGCCTGTTTTTTGTATAAATAGCCTTGATTTTCAAATAAACGCTCTCTTCTTTTTCCCTCACAAGTGCTGTGTGTTGCRCCMTTCTTTCRTGTAGCAGTGTGACAGGACAATGTAATCCCTCACCACTCAACAACTGATACCCAGACAGCTCCTGAGCATCAGCCCCTGGCCAACTTTGCCCTCAGTTAKCAAAAATTRACATCATTGCCTTATCAAYATTATTCTCATCCTAAATCAAAAACATGGCACCACACCAAGYACTAGGAAGAAAATGAACTCTATTCCAGCTGAAACCAGGACAGTATAAAACTAAGGATTATGCCAAGAATAAAGGTTTSATTGGAAAAGAAGATAATAGTATGGCTAAAGGTAACAGGGAATCAATGCAGATTCCCTGAGAAGGGCAGAAAAGAATGATAATAAGCTCCTCCTTTGCTGTGTTGCAYTTACGAAGCTTAAGAAGATCAGGATTATTATCATGACATTAGTGAAAGATGGACTAATTCACTTCCAGGAAAAGAAATAGAATGAAGGAATGCATGTCAGAACTACCCTTCTAGGTTTGAATGGCATAGGATTGTCAAAGACTAATCATCATTTATTTGAGATGAGGTGAGAGGAGAAAGAATTGCATACGGTTTTGCTTTCTTATGAGAGCTTATGCTTTGCCAAGCAAAGTTACTATATTATACTTACCATAGTATTTCAAGGAGCTACTAGGTTTCCTGAATTCCTGATTTCCATGGAACTGTATTGTGATCCCTTATCATGTCTTTTTAACATCAGTGAACAATGATTTTACATACCAATTTCTGTTACTCACATAAAATCATATTCATGATGAATTGGTAAATTTTGAAGGCACATGAAGTAAGGGAAAGAAAAAAGCTGAACTACTTAATACAACTTTATTTCCTCACTCAGAGCCTACCTTTGATGGTCACCTGATTTTGTACTGCCAGATGATCAATACCTGCTGTCCTTCATTCCTTCTCTCTCCCATTCAACCTTGTTGTTACTAGTATTCATACAGGAGAACTTGGCTGTATATAATGTACCAGGACCTAATAATTTTATTCTACAATGACAGTATAAAATTTTTCATTCAGGGTTAAAATAAATATTTGTTCTTTTAATAAAATCAAAATGTTTATTTGCCACTGTGACTTCAGTCAAGATATTTTAGGTTACATTAAGAAAAAAAATCCGTATACTGATGTGATTTCATAATTAAATAATTTCCTTCTTACTGACTGTATGCTTCTTAAAGAATATTCAGCTAAGCCTGAAGTGTGTGTTAGGAATAAAAATGAAAACATACTTATATGGTGCTACTATGCCTTAACAAGAACCAGGAATTACTCGACTCTGATATGATCTCAATAACTTTTTATTTTAKTTTATTTTAATTAGCTGACTGCAGGAAGCTTATTCATGAAGAACTTTGAAATCAAAGGCCATAAATTGAGTTGGTTGCAAGATATGAATTATGAATTATTGAAGTAAGTTTTTTCTRGAGAAGTATGAGCAAAACATACTAAAAAATAATTTCATTTGTATTCGGTATATGCAAAGCATTTAACAACCAATATATTTTTCAATTAAAAATAAGATTCCAATTTTTTTTAAAAGGAGTGATTAACAAAGGGCATTGGTAAAGCATAACAATTTTGCTTTATTTTTCTCTGCTTTTGCTGTTTCACCTGTTGTTTATTTGATGACTTTTCCTCAAGCAGATAGATTAGGAAGTTTTTTAATAAAGTTTTTTTTTTATTAAAGCTTTTTTTTTTCTTTTTTTCTTTTTTTTTTTTTTTTTTTTTTTTTTTTTTTTTTTTTTTTTTTTTTTTTTTTTTTTTTTTTTTTTTTTTTTTTTTGTAAATATGGCTCTGGCTTGCAAGTTCTAAGAATGGCCAATCAGGTCTATTATAAAACAGACAAAGGACCTTAAACAGAATTACCTGCACAGTAGGAAACTAAAACCTACTAGTAGATTTCATAAAACAGTGCATGACATTAAGGTACCTTTATTAAGCTAGCAAGGGAATAACATAGACTAGGGGTCAATGTAACCAAAATGGCATGAATGTACACAGAGTCCTTTCACCCAACCCTCAGAGGAGTAACCACAAAGCAAGCGTTCCAAACTTGGAGGAGAAACCTCCACACATTTCCAGGGAATGTGCAGAAAATTTCTACTTTATGGGCCTTTGGTGAGGTTTCCATAGTTTGTATAGTGGAGTGTCTGTCAATCAGAAATTCCAGTTTTTCTTTCAACATCTTACTTCCATAGCAARATATTTACTGTCAGCTGAAAGCGCCAATCCCATGGCACTACATAGCAAACTGTCCAGATTATTTCACCAAGGCTCATGTGAGAGCAAGGTGCCCTGAGTTCTTTAATCAGCTAAGAAGCAACAGATAAGGCCTTGTGGCAGGGGAGATGCCCTGCTACAGACTTTGACATTCTTTGAAGTCTACTAATAAACAGGGAGGAAACTTACAGTTAGAGGTGAGATGTTATCTTTAGAATCTGAGATTCATATCCCATGTGGACATATGAAATTAGCTTTCTAAGTCTTATTTCTGTTGACTTTGTCATTTTGTATGTAGAAATAAGATTTTCTAGAATTAGATTAATTCTTAACAATTTAAGTTGGGTCTAGCATTAACTCCTTCATATTCTAGTCTCCCAAATGTACGTGTGGGTAATCAGGTGGGGTATGCATTTGTTCCCAGATGAGRATTTTATCTGTTTTCTTTTTTCTAGAGCAATGGGCCTGAACTGATATACATATTTTACAATAGCATTGAGTGCCTTGATGTCTTTTTGGCTGCATTGAGAGTGTACACTCTACAACATGTAATTTTTAGCTATACATAGCTACAAGAGTTGATTCCTCAATCRCATTTCTTTCATCAGGAGGAAAGTAACAAGTCAGCAGCAACAGCAATATTTATTCCACTGCATGATCAACTAAATTTAGCTAACATTTTGGGAATGAGGGAGTTAAGGCTCTGCATGTTACCCTCCCACTGGATGCAGAAGGCAATACAAGCAAGCTCAGTGCTTTCAGTACTTTATATGAGAAATGAAGTTTTATTTAAACAATATGCAAGAGAACTCTTCAAACAAAAATGTAATTCTCAAAGAAATAGCATGCAATTTTGTTCTGCTCATAATTTTCTGTGATTATGTTTGATTTTATTTACAAAAAAWGTTTGAACGTAAGCTTTTTCTTAATTTTGGTCATTCCTTTTCTACACTGCCTCAGGGAAACTATTAGCTTGTAGTACAGATACATAGTACTGCATGAATTTTGAGTTGTTCTCTTTGAAGTCATAACAGATACTTGGACATTACATAGTTAACATTTTTCCATTGCCTASCAGAAAAGACACTGATTTAGATAAGGAACTACGATGTTACAAAACTTCTGTAATAATTTTGAGGATATAGTTCATCTTAAAAGAAACAGAAGGCGAGGCCTGTAAGAAGCAGCAATTTATATYTGTGATCTCCTGAGCATTCAGCGAGTGATTTGTATAATCCTCCTTGTTTATGAATGTTTTGTGTAGCAGAATTAAATATTTATCTTATTTAAACTATCCATCTTATAATAAGCACCAAATACTCTCAAAATTCAGGAGCATGGAAATCAAATTTGCAGATGTTCATTTTATGTTAGAATGAAGCAAAGTATAAACACTGAGCGTTGTTGGATTTTTTTAATTCTGCAAAACATCTAAGGGTTTTCTCATTCAGTGGTAGAGGAGAAGAACAAGATGAAATTTTATCACTCTGGGTAAGGAACACATATCACCTGCAAGGGACTGAAATGTTAAAACATATTTAACTCATATAACTTTCAAAAATTATGTGTTCCAATTTTAGTTTATTGGAGATGTTATATTATTAATTTATTTCTTTTTTCTTGTAAGGAAAGCTCAATGGGAAGCTGCAAGTACTACAAGTAGAATACTACTGTATTGAGAACTAATAAGGGGAAACTTCAAGGCTGATACATTTGTTTTGGAGGCAGCAGAAAGCAAATCTGAAAAGCTTTATAGTCAAAATAGTTGCTATCTTATAGAACAAAAAAAGATTTATTAAATCTCAATCTTGAAACTTTATGTATGAAAAATTCTCTTTTATTCAAGTTATAAGCAGTTTGTATACAAATAAATTATTAGATGATGGAAACAAAGAAATTAAGGAGATTAATCAAGATATACATATTTATTTTTGGCAGGAAAAATTAGGGCAAAGACGTTTCAACAAATCCCTAAGCCATCATAAAATTGTGTTGAGTCAGATCTACTGTTAGGATGGTGGAGCCTCTGCACAAATGAAGTTCCCCCTGTTAAAAAAAGTATCCCTAAAAGGAGTGTTTCATATTTTTGTGGAAAAAAAAAAAGGTGAAAATTCTTGCCCCTTCTAGAATTATATGGCTCTTCATAAACAACAAAGTTCAAAATTTCTTAAAGAATGTGCACATTTTGGAATATGTTCTTTAATTGTTACTCAGAAGTGAGAGATTCTCATCTGGGAAGACGCACACACAGACACAGACATAGACACACATACACACACTGCTTCTTTCAAAAACCTTTCTAGTCATGTGTCTCAGCTCATTAAAATTTTCAACCAGCAAGTTAACTCCACAATTCAACAATAGTCCATTCAGTCTCTCAGTTTGACTTTTTTTGTTGAGGGAAAAAAAATCTGCTTCATTGCTAATAATTCCTTGTTATTTTTATAAACATTTTCTCCAGAGGGTTAATTAGTGYCTGCTGAAGTTCCTAATAGGAGAGGCAAAGTGAGTGATTTATAGCACCATAGGGGAAAATGTTCACATTTTATATCAATACAGTGAAACAGCCCCAAATAAACCTGACCCTGTGAATGGACAGGAGCAACCATATTAAGCTGTCTGAATATGGGAATTTTATCTTTGAAGAAAAAATKGTTTKATTTAAGAACATTTTTCTTCTGTTCTGTTGCCAGTGGGCAAATGTCTACAGTACTRTGCTTTGATATTTTTCAAGTATTTGAAATCCGAGACATAGGGTCTGGTGAATGATCCACTGCTTTATATTTCTGGCAATAATATAATTTTTTTACTTCAACAAAGAACTCTCTAGGTGTACCAAATCTGAGACTGCATGTATAGAGAAAGCCTCAAATATACGCTCTTAATGAAATACATTGTTAAATATGTTTCCAGAGTGGAAAGATTTGAATAAATACTGTCATCTCTCCTCAAACACATCTCAAAGGACCCACCAGGCAATTAATGCTTTACCTTGATCTTACTTACCTGTGGAGTCCTGTGTATACTAAAATTGGGAAGATTATAAAATTAACATGGTCTCCAGTTTCAGCCCTATGAAGATAACCACCAGATTTATTTTTTACTATCTGCTGACAGCACCCTCCTGCAGCTCAGTGGGTTCTTCAGCAGGTTTAATATCTGTATGAAAAGGATCTGTCTGAAACKAATCCAAGTAAGATGGAAGGAGTTGTGGTGTACCCAAAAAAATCTTTATTGAAGGCTACAACACAGTGCTGTGCTCATGAGGGAAAGACAATCTGAGTTTTACCAGAAAATTAAGGAAGAGTGTAATAGGGAAAAAAATAATCTATTATATAATAGTCTATAGCTAAATGATCAGAAACTTGAGTGGGATAGACCTTCACGCTCCATTTGTGTTCAGCCTAAATTTAAACATTGACTCTCTGTGGGTCTCTCACASTTCAGACAAGTTATGTTTCCCTCACCCGTGGTCTCCACTCCTGAGTTATGCACAAAAACTTGCTTAMAAGAAAGAGCTGTTCTCAGATAGGCCTGAATTAAAAGCGAGAATCTGAACCCAGAAACAGGTTTAAACAATCAGTCTGTTTCCATGGCATACCACGAGGCAGATTTTCAATGAGTGTTTTCWTCTGTATTTCTCCTCTATCACACTGGTAAGGAAAGATTACATAGACTTATATAACTATGAACATAAAGGTAAGAAAACATTTGCAATACCAACCACAGAAGTAATCATATAATTTRTCATTTTGTTAATACTTGTGTTTTTCAATTAATATTTGATGTCCTTAATATGTGGTTATTTTGTTTTTGATATMTAGATCTGTTTTCTTCTGCTGAAAGATGCATAAAGATAAGAGGTTGTGGCCAAATTTAATGCAAAATCTGTCAGAAGAATAGATTTGAATATAGCAGATTTTARCATTTTCAGGCAATTCATGTATCAAATTTGAGGCATATTCTTCCATTTTGTTATGATTCAGAATTTCCATTGACATGAATATTAGACCTAGACATTTTACAAGGTAATATAAATGTTTTCATATCTTAAAATGAAAGTATAAACCACTGTAATGAGCATTTACTTAATTCAGCTTTCTTCTAGAAATATTTACATCTGACTTAGGCCAGAAGAACCCAAAAAAGTTAAATGTCTCTGTGGTGATTATGTATACAAGTTGTGTACAAGGCACGTAACTATGATAAAAAAATATGTAGTTAAACACAAATTAGACTTATTCTAGTTTCATTTATTTCATGAGTATGGTAATTCTTAGCCTGAGTTCTTTTACATTTGCTTGCCCTAGAGATGTTTTCCTTACTTCATATCTATCTTTATCAAGGGTGGTAGAGCTGGGGTAAATGAGCCATCAGATTTAATATCAAAAAAGTTGCCCTTTGCTCTTTAGATGAGGACTTACACCTGTTGAGTTTATTTTTCCTTAACAGACTCTGAATTGCCCCTRCAAAACAAATTGTTGGATAAGGTTTGCTTTGGCAGATGACCAARCATGGAGGAGAAGGCTTGTCTGCACACAATTTGCTCCACTTTATCCTTTAAAAGGACTCTACATTCAAGTGATTTCAAAGATGAATTTACATGAATGTATAAACATGAGGCTAATATATACTTTCCCTCTGTTTAGAAGATATTTAAGTAAATTTCCCAGTTGTTGATGTGAGTTACTTTTCTAAAATTGTTATTCTTTATGTCACTAATTTTCATAGATGATATCTGGCAAACATTCTGCCCCCCAAAAGTTTCAATGYAAAAATTTCTCCTTCAAATATTTTWAAAAAGAATAATTAGGAGTGACAGTTCTAAAGTTATGGGTTTTTAGTAAATATTTTAGTGGGCTATTATACCTCTAAAACCATATATAGGTATTCAGACTTGCTAATCTTTTTAAGATTACATACACCATGAAGGAAGCAAAATCTCTARTTTGGCAGTGTGTGTGTCAATAATCATGTTGCATTTCAGCTATTTCAGTTATTGTTTAGAATTCTGCATGCTTTATTATTATGGTACCGGACTGTGTTCTCAAAGGACCTAAATAAAATGTTTTCATATTACCATCTTCTTAGGTGTCAAAGGCTTTCAAGATCTTGATCCTGAAAAGTATCYAAGTGCCCRGCTCTTATCGATTTAYTCAGGTGTTAGGCATCTGAACACCMTTGAGGCTGTGGATTTCAGAGAGTAATTAGTTCCATTCAAAAATATGTGCCTGAGATACTGAAAGTGATTCAGCATCTGGAGATGTCTGATTCTCCACTGACTGTAAATAAAATGCAATCACCTAGAAAGATCAAATATTTAATTATAGATTGTCAATACTGAGCTAGCTTCCTTTACTTCATATTTCACATAAAGAGCTACATGAAATGAGTTACTTGAAAAGAAAGAGTTTGTCTCAAGTTTCTCACCAAGACTAGCACAAAAATACCCAACCCTCTCAAAAATATAGAAGCTCTTACTRATTATAGTCCTATGTGCATCTGGTTTCTAAATTCATAGAAATAGCAGAAATCATAGATTCCAACATCCATAGAAAAACTTGGGTTTTAATAATGTCTATAAAAGAATAATTTAAAAAGAAAACAGTCAGTGATCAGTAATAATATGAAATAATGGGGCAATCTAAGATATTCTTAGCAGAAAGAAACACATACAGGTCATTTTCTTTAACAGAAGAAGTATCTGTGATACAAGAGGAGTATAAGAACCTATCCTGTTCATATTTTCATTATCACTTGACATTTACATGTTGTTATTTCAGTGTGTAGCAGGTTGACCATGGCTGGATGCCAGGCACCCATCAAATCCTTTCTATCACTCCCCTCTGCATCTGGACAGGAGAGAGAAAATATAAGAAAGGTTTCATGTGTTGAGACAAGGACAAGGAGAGATCACTCATCAGATACCAACACAGGCAAAACAGGATAAATTTAGGCTATTTTTTGAATRTATTACTAAGAGAATCAGAGCAGGATAATGAGAAGTAAAATAAGACCTTAAAAACATCTTCCCCCTACTCCTCCCTCCTTCCCAGATCTACCTCCTGCCTCAGTGAGAACAGGGATTATGGTCAGTTCCTCACGTATTGCTTCTCCTGCTGCTCAGGGAGAGGAGTCTTTCCCCTGCTCCARTGTGGGGTCTCTCCCACAGGAGACAGTCCTCAATGAACTTCTCCAGCGTGAGATTGACACATGAGTGAGTTCCACAGCAAGAGTTCTCCACAGACTGCTCCAGTGTGGGTCCCTCTTCCACAGGGTGCTTTCCTTCAGGTGCAGTCTGCTCCAGCATGGGTCCATCACARGGTCACAAGTCCTACCAGGAGACCTGCTCCAGCATGGGCTCCTCTCTCCASCAGTCTGCAGGTCCCTGCCAGGAGCCTGCTCCAGCATGGGATTCCCACAGGTTCACAGGATGCCTCCTCTCAAGCATCCACTGGGTCTTTTGTTTTTTCTCCTTCTGAAATATGTTATCACAGAGGTGTTATCTCCATTTCTGATGGGCCCAGCCTTGGTCAGTGGCACCTTTGTCTCGGGGCCATCTGACACTGGCTCTGCTGGACATGGAGGAAGCTTCTGGCATCTTCTCACAGAAGCCACCTCTGTGGCCCCTTATTATGAAAAGCTGTCCATACAAACCCTATACACAGTGCCTAAGGTATATTCTTTAAAAAAGGTCATATTAAAGCCTGGATGATCTGAATTTCTTCCTGATACTGTGTCCATAAGGAGTATTCACTCTGTTGTAGTGATAAAGTTTATTAGGAAAAAATGTTAAGCCTTAAATCTTGYCTTATTCTGGAGTGTATGCCTAGAATCTATAGGTCAGAATAATTAAAACAATAAAACTGAAAAAATAAATATCTCTTATTTTTAGTTTTTGTGCATAAATAAATTATGACTGGGAAAGGTCAGCGTCATTAATTACAAATGAAAATGACAGCTTCAGTATTTCTCATCAGCCACTTTACAGCAGAAATTAAATATATGAATACAAATTTTGGGGTCCACAATCAATTGCAAATATGGAATTGGACACTGTTTCCTATACATCAACCTTTAGTCACTGCAATGCTGAGTGCCTGGTCATCTGTTAAACACCTCTGTGTCTGAAACATTTGCCAATTTGTACATCAGGTCAAAGTCGTAACAGACTGTAAAGAAAAATTATGGCTACAGAAAAGTCATCAGGAAGTAAAGGCTGATGGAATACCTGTTTTGTTTTGTCATAACTTCAACAGATTTTTCTATTCAAGCAATAAATCTAGAAWTTAGTTCCACATAGTTTATTAAATCTAATGCTGTTCAAACATGSATTCATGAGTTGTATACAGAAATAATTTCATTCTCAACTGAAACTGCTCTGTAGTCTTTCTGCTTCCTACAACTAAATTAAAGTAAGGTCATTAGATTATGGAGATTGGTAATGTGTAGGCAAAAATAGAAGCAGAAACAGCCAAACCACTTCCATAGATCTTCACATCTTCAATATATTTTTCTTTTTTATAYGCCTTTGATGAGAAATGTTCAGAAACATCACAATTTCACCAAGGGGAMCATAATAGATGCAGTTAGAGGCTTTATTTAGACATGTCAGGCTTGCTCAATTTTGTACACCTCATGTACACCTTGGGGGACTAATTGTCCCAATGGAAATTCAGGACAGAAGAAAGTGGTGCTGTGTTGGACCACAGTCAGGAAAACAAATCAATTTCTTATCTACTGAATGAAAAATTTAGGACTTTACATCTTCTCTGAGATAAAGAATGGTATGAAAATGATGTATGGGGAATTTACTGACTCTAGAGAAAGTGATAAATATTCATTGAAAATAATCTATGAGGATAAGGAAACGCCTTTTTGGCAAGTAAAATGCAATTTCAATATTTCATGGGGGATTATTTCAGTTACATGTTTTGAATTAATTAAAAAAAAAGACCTTAGAAGTGATCAAAAAACACCACTGTTGTGAATAGACATAGCAAGAAAACGGAATTTCAATTTTTTGGGAGTTTTTAATGTTTGAAACTTATTTTTGTATGTGATGAAATGGAACATACTTAGAGTAATTGAAAAAATCATATTTACACTATTGGAAAGACATGTTCAGGATCCTGGTAATGTTTGTTAAGAGATAACACCTGAACCTTTATGACTTTATCTTTTGTCTTTATATATTTCAATAATAAATTTTGTTTTGGAGAAATTTTCTCAGAATGGGCATGTCCATTTAGAAAAGTAGTTTGCTTAAAAATCCCCAAAGCAGCATCAGTTGTGAAACACAGATATCTCTCATTACATCTGCCTGTCTACTTCCAAGGTAATTTATTCTTACTTCGGAAACTGGTAAGCGGGGAAGCCATGGAACTTTAAAGCCTGGCGTGCGTTCCAGTCAGTAACAGCAGTCACATCCTTCCAGATGTTTGCAGAGACTGTCATGCTAACTTTTTAGGATGATGCCTTGGGAAGTTGCAGTTAAAATGAGTCTGAAAGCTAACTTACCATGGTCAGATAAAGGAGGAATGACTGGTTTGCAGCCAGTGAAGCTTGTTTTGAAAACCATCTGCTTAGAAGCTACGTCATGTTTTCAAAATACACAGATCCAGAGTCTCCTTGCCATTTTCCTGTGGTGGCATCTTTGTTATCTCCAGTACAGCCAAGCCTGCTGCCTTCACCCTTAAGGGGATTTCTGGCCCAGACTGGCTTTTCATCARCCTCACTAGAATAACAGCAGTGACTCAGGGGAATGCCTTCAAACCACAGGAACTGTTTTTTCTAGGAAGCAAGGTCTCCATTCTTGGTGCTTATCGTCCTGCATGAGGCTGTGCTCTGTGAGAAATACTTAATTTTTCCAGTGATGGATTATGTTACCACTGTAAATGTAGAAAGTTGTCAACTTATTTCTAAACACGGGAAAGTGCTTGTGGCTGCCCAGCCTTCTCTCATCTCCCCCTCCTTAATGTTTTCATTTGTTTGAAGAACTGATACAGCACTAGGAACAATGCTACAGAAGTGTGAGCTGTCCACCCTCTGATTAGAGCTATTTGCTGACTTGCTTTATTTACCTTAAATAGATTCTTTGCATTATTTATCTTAAATAGATGTCCCTGAACAGATCTSCCTTCTCAAAAAACAAAACAAACCAACTAAACAAACAAAGCAAAAACCCAAACCAAAGCCAACGAGAAAYACATATATAGATAATAAATATCTARTACAGGTTTCTAAGCTCTTCTTTYCCAACTGGCTTAATTTGGCAWMTTATGCTAATAGTTTATAAAAGTAGTGTACATGTTTTCCTGGCAAACTGTTATAGGTAGATTTAAAGTTACCAAGATGAGAGATTTGCTTCAATTGTATTTAASTATAAGCTAATGCAACTGCTCATGAGAGAGATTTACCACTCCTGTAACTCTAAAGACAGCACTGCTGAGATTGCAAGAATAAGAACTTCTCATTTTATCAAAGCACCAATTTTATTCACTAAGTAAGAAGAAATTACTGCCAGATCTATGAGGACGAGGTAACAAGATTATCTCATCTATTAAAAAAAAACTAGCAGAGTTGATTCTATCTTCTTGTAGAAGATAGCTCATTGCTATATAATATCCTCTTGAAAAAATTTGGCTCCAAGCTTCCCTCCAGCAGAATTAAAAAAAAAAAAAAAAAGACCAAAAAAACCAAACAAAAACCAGAACACCACCACCAACAACAAAAAACCTATGCCCACTATGCTTCTTTATTTACAAGTTGAAGGATTCTGTGAACTCATTTTATATCTTATTTTCCTGTTTTATTTATACTCTCTTAGAAACTAAAAAAACAAACAAAACAATATAAAAAAATAAAAAGAAATATGAAATGTTTGTGTTGGCCGGTGATTACTGGAGATCCTTCTAGTTTCACTTCTCAGTCTTTTTTCTTTGTGAATATTCTTCAAGAAAATGAAATTCAAGAATTTTTTATTGACACTAGGTAAGTTAACCAGTTGAGRTTTACGCAACAGTAAATTTGCAGGTGTTCCAGCAGTTTGTAAAACGCTGACTAGTCCTGATGCTGGATGCATATACAATAAACTAGCACAGCTGGGATCTTTAGAAATGAGATGAGGAAAAGTCAAATGAAGGACTGAATGAAAGATAATTGGATTTAGGCATCAGTGTCTGGAGAGAAAGAGAGAGACTTTTGTTCATGGTTGTGAGCCAGGAGCTTTTTACTAACATACATATATGTTTTTGCAGTAAAAAAACCCAAACATTGAGATAATTCAAACCACTAAATAWGTTTATTACAAGTGAGTAGAAAGACCTGGGTCCTTCTCCTTGCAGGCCTGGAGACTGTATACACTGAAGAGGATGATGCAATTGCTCAGCATAGAAAACATCTTTTTTTATGGGTCAGAAGAAAAGGATCAGAGTACTTAGGTGTAGTGCATTGTACATGATAACAGGAAGGAACTGAGTAGATGAAAAAGCTCAGCAGTGTCTGAGAGGCCGTCTAAGGATTGCTCTTGAATAGCAATGGAGATTCTCCAYTTACACTATGGGCACTGAGCCTTATGCTTGAATGTTGCCTCCTGTACTTAAAAGGAAATGCACAACACTCCATAAAACAAATGGGCCAAAGGAAAAGAGCAACAGTCCATTTTTTGGGTCTGAAGGAAAGTATGAAATGCAACTGTTCCTTGATACACTGAAAAACTAACTTCCCCATCAAAAGRTGGAGAGCTGCTTGTTTGGAACAGTCTTGGATTTGTGCAATCCTTGAAATGTGTCCAAATACATTTATCTTGTCTGTAGAGTGCAAGTTAGAAAGATTGACATGGAGTTTGGTAGTTGGTAGAATACTGTTCACAATTAAACATTATTAATAATCACTTAGTGAAGCTCAAGCACATGCTCTAGCCCTTTATAGGTAACAGCAGAGATGTAACAGAAAAACTCCTGGGAACTGCTCTGCAACTGTTTATTTTATCTGGAAATCAACTCATTACTACCCTGACATACAGCAATRTAAAACTACAGAGTAGTAAAATGCAGAGCATGGTAGGCTAAGAGAGACCTTAATGCCTCCTAATTAGCTATGAGTCAGTTTTCTCTCTGATGCTCTCTTTGATCTCAGTGGACTGCACACTTCGTAGAAAGATTTGTATCTAAAATCACTGCCAAGGATCATGCCTTAAATCATGAGTGATTCACACCACTGTCAAATGGGTGTTCTGTGCAACTCTGACGTTGTAAGTAACCCCCCAGCCATAGCAGAAAGGCTACTAAAATGGGGGGCAAAAAATTAATTGTACAAGACATTTCAGACTCATAGGAATACAAATAATGCACCTTGAGGAAACAGAGCAATGGTGACTAATATACCTTGCTTAGTCTGAAATGGGTRGGAGTAGGACCTGAGGCAAGCAGCTGCTTGCCAATCTTTCCTGATGTCACAAGGAAAGGAGAAAAGTTATGTGACTGTGCTATAGCTTTGTGTTCATCTTGGAATGGTATGGTCCCATCACACTCATTGTCTAAGGTGTCTAGCCAAAACCCACCTCTCTCTGATGTGAACAGGTAAAGTAAGGGAGGCAAACAACTGCAAGAGTAGGGGCAAACCTTCAGGAAATTTTTTGTTGCTGTTATCTGGCAAAGACATCCATACTTAATGCTGCATTAATACTGATGAGGTTTTTTGTGAAAATAGCCCAGAAGGCATTGGGAGTGGCTGAAGGTATCCTTTTATGACTTAAATGTTCCCATCAAAACTGCTGTTGCAGTTGTCAAGTGTGATGAATGAGATTATTGACTGAAGACATCTCTGTCCTAGTCAGATTAAAAGAAARTGGACACTAGTGGAGATAAGTATAAAAATCTGTGACATTAGCCTTCAGAGAGTTTTCAGACACATTATAATTGTATACGCATACATATATATATTCTGATATATATGTGTGTGTGCGTGTGTGTATGTGTGTATGTGTGTTTGTGTGTATACATGCAGACAGCACTGTACATATATACAGCCCTCAAACAGTTTGGCTTGCTTCAAGTTGTACATGAAAATTGGAGTTGTTTTTTATTTGATAGGCTGATTCATCCTAATGGGTAGCACAGTGCTTTCTTTGCCTTTCTCTRCATAGTGGATGTAGTAAATGTCACATAGTTGTTACTTAATATAAYATTGAGCTAGTCAGGGGGGAAGACACCCACCTGAGGAAAGGAGAGATCACAGAGCTCRTTTTAGAAGTCTGGCTTCCTTTGCAATTCTCCTTTCATCTCACCTCTTTTGTATTTTTCCTYCATCCTGCTTTCATGATGATGAAAGAATATTCTGTGTAATCCTTGGCAATCATTTTTTTCCCAGGTAACTTTGTCATATACCAAACAAAACCCCAGCACTTTGGGTAGGTGGTGGGTCAGGTTTCCTAATTAACAGTAAACATTTTGATATACACATAATTACTCRAGAGGTGTATATTTCATTATATGTATGCTATAAGTAGCTGGGTCTCTTGGATAATCATGTTTATAGAGGCTGTCAGATGACTTTTATGTGTCTCAGAGGCTTTTTATAAGAAAGAAAATGAAGCTTTCATAAAAATTAATTTTTCCCAAATGCACTGTTAGACGTGAAGGGCCCAGTTGGTAGAATTTGAATTCAAGACAGTCTTACGAGTTTGAATGATGATTGTTTGGGGAACAGAAATCCACAGATACAGCAGTAACCTCCCAGTTTRCTTCTATTTCTAATTGTTTGTTTGGATTTGATTTCTTTCAATAAATACGGTAATGGGATTTAAGGATTGAAGACCACATGCAATTGAAAAAGTCATAAAGGGAGTCTTKTAAAAGGCTACAATAAAGAAGTGGCATCAAACATTCACTGAAGAAATACAGAAAATCCTCCTGAAGTATAGACTTGAATCATAGTATGATATTTCTGTGCTTTGGAATATGTGTTTTCTGAGAAATGGCAGGTGAATATTCGCAAACTCTTGTACATTATTTTGCTGTCTGATATAAAGTATCAGATATTACTGATTGAAGACACCTGCTATCAGCTGATTCTATGAAAAGCTGAAGAATTCTTTGATAGTTTCACTGAAACAGTGAAGAGTGTATCATAATTTTTTTATTTTCTTTAAGGAATCATTAAAATAATCTGATCTAATTGATAGAAGCCATAGAACGTCCTAGAGCAACTGGGAATCACTGCTTTTCTTGGCTGCAATCATCTTATCAACCTATACAGTGCATAGAACATTTTGGGCTTTACAATAACCTTGATGTGGTGATTATACAATTGAATTAAGATTAYAACAGACATTTTGATTGGGAAACACTTATTTTGAGTAGTTTATGCCGGAAATTAAGTTGTTCATCCTTCATCTCAGATTCATATTTCATGATTTTTCCTTAAAGTGAAAGTGAGATATCTTTTGGGGGTTTGTTTTTTGTTTTTTGTGGGGTTCCTTTTTTTTTGGTAGTTTTTTTGTGTTTGTGTTTTTGTTTTATTTTGTTTTGTTTTTGTTTTTTTGCTGTTTGGTTTGCTTGGGTTTTTGTTTGCTTGTTTGGGTTTTTGGTTTTTTTGGTTGTTTTTTTGGTGTAAATAATAAAGATTAAAGATATTTCATAGTAATTTTGTAGTTACAGTAACTGAAAACCTTTGTAAATTCTAATGCAGATGTACTTTTTTATTTGATAATATTYTGATTCCTTTGCTTAAAAAAATAATATTAGGAAAAATATGTAATTATWATTGTTGCTGCTTAATGGTTAATGCCAGTTTATGGAGTGTAGAGTACAGCTTCATGAATGGTTTAGATATATATCTAACTCTATATATCAGGTAGTTAAACACTAACCTCAGTTCAGTGCTGGACACTGTAGGACATGGCCGCAAAAAGACAAGAGGTAGAATAAGAATTCTTGCAAAATGCCCCTAGAAAATAAGGTTCTCTTATTTGTTTCCCAGTTAGATTGCAAGTGTATTGTGTCTAGTTCTGAGATTTGCTGCAGAAACAGACAGATATAGCACATTTATACATTCCACACAACGATTGCAATGGATTGCACAAATGCATTCCTTGTTTCAAGGTCACTAAATATTTATCACAAGCTCATAGAAATGTGCAAGTRTTACTGTATATGACAGTGATTCAAAATCGTCAGAGAAAGCAGAAATCAAGAACACATAATAGAGCAAACAGTATTATTGTGTGTCAGGCAATTATTTGTCAGTTATTCAGGATTTCTGCTTTACCATCAGATTTTCTTCCTTGTCGCTCTACCATAAGGACTTTCCTGCTGGTGAAACAATGTATTTGCTGTCTATTTTATTTCTTTTAAGCATAATAATGCTGAGAAAAATATCTACCCTGAATCATCAGTCTCATACAAAATAGAAATGAATAAATTTAAGACAGTGATCAGAAAAGCCTGGTACTCCCAGTTGTGGGACCCTTTCTAATGCCTTACATGAATATTTCAATCATCTAAAATTTCACACTGAAAGCAGGATCCTAGATCAGTGTCCTTTGGAAGGCTGCAGCAAGCCCTATGTGCAAAGTCATAATTTTGTACATGCATTCTAAGATACCTGTGTCATAGGAACTTGTCTTTTATGATAGCATTTGCCAAGTTCCTCTGAGTATAGATTTTAYGTCAGTTGAGAGTAGCAGTAATACTGCAGGAATGCAAGGAAAGTATACCTTGGTGAAATAACCTATAGAAAAGGAAAAAGAACCTCTACAGTGTGTGCCTGTTTCCCATATGATTCTATGACTTACTTTAACACATTTTTTCAGATCACTTAGTTATGGCTCAAATGGCATATAGAAGCAGTTATTTTCCCTGTTGCCATGACTAAAGGATGACAGGAGACTCTTGAAAATGTTCTTGTACTTAAAAGCACAAGACCAGCAATAGGAAAGCCATATGTTAAACTGTTAACAAGTAGATTGAAAGCAACTGATTTGAGGGAAAGAAAAGTCACTGGGATGCAGCATCAGTGTCACTGGTATGCAGTATAAGTTATTACCCTTTTTCTGTATCTCTACAAATTATRCAAATTTGTAATAAATGTAAATAAATAAAAAACCCAAATAAATGGTATTTGTTTGCTCATGCATTACAACCTTAAATTTTAGAACTTTCATTCCAGATAAATTTCTCCTGCTACTTTGATTGGAAACAATGCTATAATCTCTATAGAAAAGGCACTCACACTGTTGTCTCATTGAAGATTTCTCTTTGTATTTTTTTCCTTGTTGTTTCTCTTAATCTAAATTAATCCAGCGCTGTGTGCTTTACTTGATGGATCAGGGAATGAAACAATTTGTTTCAAAAATAAGATAATATTGAAGTGAAGTTCAGCTTCCAATTCCCAGAACAAAAATATAATAAACAGAAGACATCAAAACATCTTGATGTTCATTGGCAAGGGAGAATAAAAACCCAGCTCTTTTTTCCTCATATAGAGAAGCTTTCTCTCCAAAACAGTGAATGTAGGRTTTCCTGACACCCTATTTGAAACTTTCTTTCCAAGTACAAAACAAGACTAACACAGTGGTTTTTTTGCCTCCAAGTTATAGCAAACTTATTTAATTCTATTTCCCTAGGAAATATAGGTGAATATATTGTAAAATKATCCCATTCCATCATTTGCATATATCCTGAGATACCCTGCAAGGACCCTTGCCACAGATCTGTACTGYCAGTCAAGTTTGAATCTCTCACTGGATCTGTGATCACACCCATTGTCTGGACTATGGTGCTGGATTTTATTGAGCTGGGCTGCCTTCTCCAAGGTATGAGTCATAAAACTAATGACTGCTGAGAGTCTGAATTCTGTCTTTTAGTATGGTCTGGTAAAYAGTAGACTCAGAGTCTTCATATTTAAAAAAGTGCAAATTTAACTTGCAGTAGGGTTCAGAGTTGCTGTCAACAGCTCCTTTTTRAGAGTAGCCAATAAATGAATAATCTTTAATTAATTAATCTTAGTTAAGTTTTGGGGTTTTTTTTTCTGCAATTCTAATAATTATATAAATCTTTAGCACATGACTTTAGTCTCCAGGTTAATATAATATACAGCCTYTCGTCAGGCACAGTTATACCCTTGCTAAAATATAGTGACAGAACTATATACACCATTCTAAGTAATGTTCAATTTATAGCTTACATGGATATGGTATCAACTACCTTGATTTATACTGTGTGCCCTCTAGCAATACAATCCAATGTTCTTGACTTTTTTTATTGCAGCAACAGTACTCAGTGCATTAAGCTTSCTCAGATGTTCTTATACCAAGTTCAAAACTTAAAGATGTTTTATGATGGTTACTCAGTCCTCTCCTGTCTACTCTTACATTAAAATTCTTCAAAGTCATTCCTGGAAAAGCAGTAATCCATGACCCATTTTTCCTTAGGCTAAATTGGGTTTTCTCAAGTAAGCCAATACATTTAATCCTTTGGAATGGGATCTATGGCAAATCAGTGTCTGGAAATTTTATAATATATAAAAATATAAAAATACAGTCACTACATTAAAGTGTGCACATTTTTATTCTGCTTTTGCTTCTCCACATGCTACCTGCACTTTTCTCCTGACTGCATTCACAACTTCACACACAATTTCTTTTCTGATGTTTTCAGAGTACAAAATCTCCTAGCACTATTTTTTCTCCTTAGTAAATGAATTATACCCTTGGTAAACCAGCTGCATGTTTTAGCTGGTTTCACAGAATGAAGAACGTCCAATCACACTGTTAGTTTGTTAGTCTGCTGGTCTRTACACTCTCTTGTCTGTAATCCATTGGACAACAATCAGATGAACAAAAGATGCCAAAACCCACGGATTATCTCTCTACAAATTTTATGAAAATATGAGAGTGCATACAGGAGAGACAYGTACTTTCAGAGRGATGGAATATTTTGATGTTCAAAGAGGATTTTAGGGAAGCGTCACAGGCTGTGGTGGGGCACACAAAATCATGACATCAAAAGCTGGCTAACATATTCTGATTTTTCAGAACCCTGCGTGTCTTACACACATTAATTTCAAGGATATTTCAAGTAAATATATTCTTATAGTTTCTGTTGAAGTTATCAATTGTTTTGCCTAGAATTTTTTTGAAGTGTTCTCAGAAAGTGTAACTAAGAGGKGAGTATTCAGCAAACTTGGTTTTCAAAAAATCTGCCATTGCATTCTGTTACACTCAACCCTGCCCAGCAGAGATASCTTAAACAGAGATAACTCTAGACTTTAGGCCAATCTAGGACAATTTAAGTATTCAGACTATCTAATTGTTTTAAGTGATAATATGGGGGTTTTTGTATCTTTTTTTGACTGAGAAACTATCCCATCCTGAGAAAGAGAAAAAATAATCCTCTTCAAAAAGCAGAATGTATAAATATATTCTACCAAGGAATGTTATTATCATGGTTTTCTTTTAATATGACACTTTTTCTAAACAAAAGAAAGAAGGCAAAATTAACATTAAGATTCACAACTGACATTTCTCCCTTACTAAAGTCTGATGTAATGCAGTTACTAGTGCAGTTTGTRTTGAAAGCAGATTTTACACTTGTGCCAAAATAAATGGTTCTACCCATTGAAAACACAGATTATAGAATGAGGGGTAGAAGATATTTTTTTTGGTTAATTTAAAGGCAAAATCTAATTTCTTCAGATATGTAGTGCATTCCAACATGGTTTAAACAAGCCCAGCTGTGTACACAAAGCAATCAAATGCAGCTATGGGGACAACGTCTTATTGACAGCTTAAAACTGACCATAGAAAAAACAGATGCACCCTAGATAGATCAATACTGAAACAAATAATAAAATGTCATAATTTCCTTTACTGCTACCTAGAACCACTGCAACAATGTCCTGAAAGAGATTAGCCAACTGCAATTTCTCTCCTTTTTTATTTTTCCAATATTGATTTCAGTCAAAAAGAAGGCAGAGGAAGAACAATAATCTATGTTTCTATAAGACATCAAAGGCTGCCTGTAAGTAAATATTGACTTATGGCAGATGTATCAGTTTATAGTGAAACATTTTTCCTTTTTAATCACCATAATTCTATAAATCTTCATCTGACACATTGGTGTGGCTTTTTAGACCGGATGTTTTGTATTCCAGTGAAAGAAAAMAACACAAAACAGAAACAACCTCAAATCTCATGACAGCTGTTGTAGAAATCCCATTATTTTTAAGACGAAATRTCACTGTGTAACTTTAAAGGTGACAATTATCATTACCCTTGAGCTGTAGTGCAGGTGGTCCCTCTCTTCTAGGGCTAGCTCTGCCCAGAGGTGACCCTGCCACGATCTGTGGGCTGAGGACACACACAGACCCCAGGGGTGCAAGAGTGGTAGAAACCTTCCTGCTGCCGTTGGAAAAAGAGGCTGACTCCTTTGGGGGTCTAAGTTCTCAGGGTTTATTGAGCTTGGCAAATTACCCCAAGAGGTAATTCATGATGTTACCAGGGCTGGGACAGCTTTTTCTGTTGTGACTGTCATGCCCTTTATGAGTAGTAGCACTTTGTTTTAGTGAAAAGATAGGCCAACTYTACTGACTTGGTAAGATAGCTGTGGGTCTTGCTTCAATCCTGCCAAGCTCAATAAAAGAGCAAGAAGCCACAGATCTGTTTACATTAAGAGAATTGTATTTGCATAGGCTACATGTATTGCTACTGAGCTAATGAGTTATTTTTTTGCTCCTCCCATAACCATTTAAAAACTACTTTTTACTTATTTACAGATGATCCAGCAACATCATTCTCTGCCAGAGAGAAGTGTATTTGTCCTTRCTGATGTCAGTGAAGTCAAGAGAAGGGAGAGTCTCTTTGTACCTTATCAGCTACTGGGCCATGTCTGAACATTTAATATATAWATTCACCAAAAGCACCTGTCTTAGCACAGAAAAAAATATCTCATTAATTCTGTGCAGCCCTGTGCTAACTTATCAAACTCAATGTAAAAAATGCCATGTCTACTAATATGTTTACAAGTGAGCCACACATTGTCAGAGATGCCTGTGTTTTCCCACTAGAAACTAAACCTGAAGAACAGAATCTTTGGCTTTCCAAAACTTGCTATTTTTCTTAGATAGAATACTGAATTAAGTTCATTTGTATGCCTGTCGAAAAAAGAAGAAATAGCACATTATCTAGAAAAAGCAATAGTAATGTAGCTACTTTTGTAAAATTGTCATGGGCTAGGATGTATTAAAGGTTTTTCTAAAAGCTGAATTTGACAACAATATTTTAAGTAGATTGGTACATGGATTTCCAGAGACCYATGGTACATAATAATGATGTTTTCTGCAGTAGGAATTTTACTCAAATCTGTATAAGCTCTGAATGTTTGAATGAAGCACAGCAGTAGTGGGGAAACACAACAGGAGGCATATTAARTCTTACCAATAGACCTTGCCTTTGCAGATATGAATTTGAACTACACCTTTTTTTCCAAGTCTGGTGCTGAAGGTAGGCAGCTTTGTATTTTTCCTGGTCAGCTGAGTTAGCTTCTCTCTGCTCATAGCTCCTCCTGTAAACAGAAATGTCACTCTTTTTGTTTGCCACTACTTTCAGAATTATCAGGATCATTTTAGATATACTTGTGCACTTGCTATTCTTTCACAGTATTCTTCCTAGTTTTGTCTTTTTTTTTATCCAGACCTACTTCATTATTTCATCAATTCTACATCACTGTTATCATAATCTCTTCGTATCTCTACTGTTGCTATATTTGCCCTTTCAACATAGCAGACTTACCCCACAAAACACAAGCAAATATGCTGGTGCCCCCACCTTCTCAATCACTCTTTGCACTCAAACACTGAAGCAGTGAGCAACCTGGCATGTAAAATGTAGCTAAAGATACATCAAGGTGACTCTTGCAYGGGTTTCTCCTTCTGTTTCACCAAACAAACATCTGGCCTGAAATTTCCATGTTTTAAGTGTCTGACTCATCTGAATTTATGTGATAAGTTTTGTTTTCTCTAAGTCTTGTTCAGATATAAAAAGCAATAATTAACTAACATGATGACACTTTAAAACTTTTAAGACAAGTGCATAGGAAATTTGAGTCCAGGGAAGGCACTTGGGCAAGAAGCTGGGGTTGTCCATCAGATGTTTGCCTCATTTCTTACCATCTCTRTACGGAGAACATGGCTCTGGGTCCCCGTTTTAGAGAGGCTGTTTGGATTGATTTGTGTAGTGGTAGATGTTGGGCAGTAGATGTTGTTAGCACTAGGAAAGCACATYGCCCTGATTCTGGATAAACATAAATTACTCTGGATAATTTATTCCATCCTCACCATGTTTCTTCCATCTTATCCAGCTTTGCTTTTGAAGGCCACACTCCCTTTGTGACCTTCCAACTGAAAGGCTGAAGAAGGACAAGCTGAATTGCCCAGAAGTAATATTCAATTGCTTTTAATATGCCTACCCTGGCACAAACCATGTTTCCAGTTGACTTCTGACAACTGTCAGAGAACATATCTTTGAACAGGGCTAGGAGAACAGGGCTGAGCCCACTCTTTCGGAGCTGGATTGAGAACTAGAAATAATGCAGCCTGGTGTAGAGTTACATTATCCTTCTCAGCCACTGCAGCCAWATTGCCACTGGAGCTGGAAGTGCCATGTACCTAGTACCTGCTTACCTAGGTTTTGCACCAGCTTTGTTAACCCAGGGTTTAATCCACAGCCTCAAGAAAAAAATCCAGCTCTATCTTCCCTTTCTTTTGCATTCCATTTTGTTTTCATACTTTTATAAAAGGCTGTTTAGTGATGTGAGCAGATGCACAGTTTAAAGGCAAATGTAACACTTATTCACTTCTTTARCACTCATTTTACCAGGCTTCACTTATCTGCATTTAGAAATCTTACCCATAAAACTAGTACCATAAAGGTTACCCATAAAATATTTACAAGATAATTATTGAAGTATCTTTTATTGATTTAGGATTCCATCTCCTTGCCTTTCTGATTTCCAAGTAAAATTGTCATTTTGAATTCAGACACGGTGGTAACACAAAGGGGTATAATATTGGACACTTGAACCTTTTTCACACCTCGGAGAARAGATTGCTTACTTCTATTTTATGGTTCTTCTATGTATTTTTAGGKTTTTCCACTGTTTTCTCTTTGCTATGGCCTTCCAGGAAAGAGATAAAATATGGGTGGCCTCTGATGTTCACTTAGAGTTTTACCACTGACAAAGTCCAGTCTTAGAAAGCTTCTAATTCATTAGAAAATAAAAAATGTTCAAGGCAAAAAGACAATTTGAATAAATTTGGTTTTATGACTTTCACATTTAGCTATTTTATGACTTCAAATTAACAAAATAAATTTTTCTAGCCTTTGAAATTATATAAAACTGATTTAGCATTTTCTCTTAAATTTGAAAGACCAAACATTAACAGATTAATTGAATTAGCTACCAGGAATGAGCAGTAATATAACTAAAAGTTTTTCAGATTGCTGTATTTAATATTAGCATGCTTTGTAGCTTTTTAGTTTTAAAACTGCATSTGAACTAGAAATATTTATTAAAATAAATTACTGCATTCTATTTATGATAACTAAGATGTCATTAAAATTATATGAAAACACATTGTCCATATTTGCTAGTTATTTCTARCTTTTAAAGATGCTATTCTGCATTTAAAAAAAAGAAAAAAAAAAGGCTGCTGTTCCTCAATTGTAGGTTTTTTTTTAAGATGAAGATTAAGATGCTCCTGAATGGGTTCATGATCATTAGATGACTGAGATTTCAGCAGCTGGAGGAATTTTTTTAAGCCAAGAAAAGGAACTGTGCTGGAGTATGAAACATTTTTCAGACAGAGACAATTTTAGCAGCATAAAAAAATCCATGTGTGAAGTTAATTTGTAGGTGATATTCAATTTGAAAGTGTCTGGTGAATGATCATAAACTTATTAAGTCCTCAAAAAAATCTAGACAATGGCTTGATTATAGATAAGATTAAAAGTGCATTTTGTAAGGATAATTTGTGTGTAGGTGTCTTATCAAGGATGAGAACCAAAGTTGATCTAGGATGCCATAAGGAGCCATTAACTACCAGAATTGAAAGATTTGATTTTTAAAACATAATGTTATAAGTGTATCCCTCCCAAGCAGAGTTTTATTTTTCTCTTTAACCTTTCTCTTCAGGTTTTTAAAATTAGGTTTGATAAGACAGAAGAAAAGAAATTCTATGGTGTGCTGATTTTGGCTGGGTGTTGATAATATAGAGATTTTTTGGTATTGCTGTGCAGGGCTTACACAGAGCCAAGGCCTTTTCAGAATTAAACTGACCAAAAGGATATTCCATCCCCTAAGGCATCATGTTCAATATATAAATTTGGGGCAAAGAGGGCATGTTTGGAATGGTGTTCCTCTTGCCAAGTAACCATTTTAATGTGATGGAACCCGGCTTTCCTGGGACTGGCCGACCACTTCCCTGCTCATGGGAAGTGGTGAATGAATTCCTTGCTTGGCTTTGCTTGCATGCATGGCTTTTGTTTTACTGTTAAACTGTCTTTGTCTCAACCCATGAGTTTTCTTGCTTTTATACTTTTGATTCTCTCCCCAGGCTCGCTGGTGGTGGAGTGAGGAGTGGCTGTGCAGGGCTTAGTGGCTGGCTGAGGTTAAACCACTACATGTCAAAAAATATTTTGGCTAGATCAATAATTTTGGATAATGGGAACATCAGTTCAATTTCTTATTCCAAATTTAGTGCAGGCATATCTGTCTCTTAGATTTTCAATGGAATATAAGCTGCCTGACAACATCTCTCTTTTGCTCTCTGAGGCTACATTAATGAAAGGCATTAGTAGTTGCAGTGTGTTTTCCAACACTTATCTTTGAGTTCTGTAGCTCAGAGAATATCCTGTACTGACTTTAATGCTCTGAGCAAATTAGTTACTCCAAAATAAGAGTCATGTCTGCTGAAGGGTTCAGCTGAGAGACATAACAGGGAAGAAATAGACTGATCTTAAATGCCACACATTCCAGGCAAAAATTCCCCATTTTATCTGGAAAGTGGCCTTTAGCTAGGCTTGGGATGTGCTTTGTCTTTATATTTTTATCAAATATTCTTTCTAGCAAATATTTCTATCAAATGATGAATTATTTTGTTTCTGTTAAAAGATTACTTATTCACCCTTTCCACTTGGGACTTTGTCCAAAGAGGGGGAGATTTTAGTTCAGTGTCATCATCTGCTTATGGGACCCTTATCCACGTAGCCCATTCCTGGGAAAGAATTCTCATATTCATAAAGGCTGGATCAGAAAGGAAACAAAACTTAACTTTTCTGATTCTGTTGTATATATAAAAAAAATATGAATAAGAAAAATATTCTTTAGCCCTCTGCTAAGTAAGAATGTGTAAGCCTCTCTACCTCTCAAATGGGAGACCTAACCAATTGTCTAGAGAGTTAATATTTAATTTGTGAAAATCAATTGTTTGAACAGATAAAGATGGAAATATCAGATGCACCCAAAGTACTGTGCCCAGTTCTAGTTCTCACATTTCAAAAAATACACAGACAGACTGGGAAGGGTTCAAAGGCAGTTCAGAAAGATAATCAAACAGCACAGAACTTGTTCTATGAGAAAAGACTGGTGGAATTAGGTCATTTTACCCTGGAGCAGGGAGAGTTTGGGGAGGACTTCAACACAATTTTCCAGTACTTCCAGTACCTCTTCAAAGAGGAAAGGGAGTCTCCCTTCAAAAGAAGTCACATAAAGAGGACAAAGAGCAACAGGTACAAGTTGCACAAGAAGAGATTTCATCTTGATATAAGAAAGAAATTTTTTTACAGTGCAAACAATAAATCACTGGAATGACCTTCCACARGGTCATGGTGGAGTCCCATCATTGGAGGTTTCCAAATTACTGGACAGGGTGCTAGATAATGTCATCTAAGYTTCCTTTTCAACAAAAGGTTGGACCAGATCGTCTTTTGAGATCCCTTCCAACATGGGTTGTTCTATACTGTCATGCTTTTTAACTCCAAAATAAATTTATTTGAGGTTGATGATGTTGATGAGGACTGCCTTCTAGCATGAAAAGAAGTATGTTTCCCAAAGAAAGGGAAGTTAGCTGGGGTTTCTCCTATTCTGCATGAATGCCTGAACTGAAAGATTTTTGTGCAAAACATGCTCTGCTTCCTTCCCTTCTCTTTAGTACTGCCTTTCACAACAGAAGYGTTACTCAGCAAGTGGCTGCCAGCATGAAACTTCATGTGGGTCATCCTCAAACACATTACTCAGTAGCATACATAAGAAAGAGAGCAGGTAATTTCTAGAGGACAGTTAASATGCAGAAATGCTAATTTTTCTTGGTTGTTTGTAAGAAAATTAGGTTTCCCTTATGATCTAACATTTCTGAGTATAACTCAATCCTTTTTCTGGGTCAGGACCTTCATTTCTCTGCAGCTGAATATCCCTGACAATGTGGGGTGATGTCACCTTTTTCATTCCATGAATTCTTCTTTTAAAGACAAGTACTAAAAATAAGCTTATTAAAAGGGTTATTTATAATGGGCCAAACAAGAACCACCAAAAGACATATGAGTTATGCATGGACACAGAGAGAYCTCCAAAGTGTTCACAACCCTACAGGAGGAATACAGTTRTGGAAGAAGTTTTCATAGGAAAAGCAATTTTCCTTCAATAATATTGCTGCTAGAGTAGCATGAAGATTATTAAATTTCTCATCCACAAACTTTGTTAAAGAAAAGAGTAATAACTGGGATAAAATCTCCATTTTTATTCTCATTCCCAATTAAGTACAGCAGGTTTTAATAACTGGATATTTGAGAAGCATTTCAAGGCTAGGTGMAAAATTTTAAATTACATTTGTTATGTATAATACATTTTAGAAAGAAAGAGGCTTATATATTTACACTCTGTCCTGTAATTCCTATTAATTACAGGGGAAGTTAYAAACAAAGTATGCATTAGAAAAATCATATATTCTAGAAATATGACTTTAAAATCTGTGCTCTTTTAAATTTTAAARTAAAATTCATAAATTATCATACTGGAAAAGAAATGAAGCAGTAAAAAACATGAGGAACAGACTAATAAGTTAAATAAGGGTGCTACAAAAATATTAGTCTGTTTTCATTCTCATACTGTGAGTGTAATGTACTGGAATTATAACTGTATGACTATCTTCTCTACTTGCTTTTCTCATTTTCTATGGTCAACATTATATTGAAATTATTGTAAGGGCAAACACCATTGTACAGTTACAAGTACTTTCAATAGGTAAAGTATACAGTATAAAGTCTCTACTGTTACTAAGTAAATGTCGTCTTTCCCAAAACCCACCTGCAAATATTGATTAAGAATCTCAAGCTTTTCAACGAGCTCCAAAGTCAGAGCGAATTAGTTTATGCAGTTTCAGAATATTTATAGCTCCACTTATAACATCCCTATGTGTTTTTAGGCTAATCAAAGATGTTGAGTAATTTTTAATCATTTTCAGAACTGTAGAAGATGGCTACCTGACAGGCTGCAAGAACAAATAACTGGGACATGAGGTGGTTTGCATTTCCTTCATGGARAAGGTTTGACAAAGGTAATCCATAAGCACTGAGGGAGCTGGTTGAAGTCATTCTATGGCTGCTCTCACTGATCCTCAGTGGCTGGGATAGGTGTCTCAGGACTGGAAGAAGGCAAAATCATGGTCCTCTCTTTAAAAAGAGCAAGAAGGAAGGTCCAGAGAGCTATGAGTTTGTCAGCCTCATGTCATTCCCTGGCAAGATGATGGAACAGCTAATCCCTGGAAACATTTCCAGGCACATGAAAGACAAGAAAGTGAGTGCAAGTAGTCAGCATGAATTCGTCATGAAGAAATAATGCTTGACCAGCCTGAGAACCTTCTATGATTATATAATTCTCTGAATATCATAGGTTTACGTATTAGGAGMCATTGTTAATAATTATGAAACTTGACCTGAAGGTAAATATAGTTCACATTTCTTTCATWATTATTTCTCCAACTTTCCATTTTTCCATTACTTTTTAATCTTTTTAGTCCCAAGGAATAGATAYGGCTGAGAATATCTCAGCTTTCATTGTTTGAAGTCACCATTTTTCAAAGTGTTTCATTTGTGGGTCAATAGGTGACTGGCCTACATATAATTTTGTGCAGGGAGCCAAACTGTTGGAGATTACTCATATAATTTTCTGTAATCAAAATGACATTGAAGGGAGAAAAAAACATCTGGCAGCACTGAGGAAATTATCTGGTATACCTCTCCTCACTTTACTGATGTAYCTGACAATCCATGATAACAGAGGACAAGTATCAAGGAGCAAAGTGGAGGTGTTACAGGATGTGTATATTCCAGTCCTGTATCATTACCTTCCCACCTGATCTGTCACAAACCATAATGYATTTTGTGCTAACAGCAAAAATGGAATTTTTCCCGTGCAGAAATGGAGTGATGGAAAGTCAGTTTTCTGAGGTTCCCAAAAGTTATCATTCTCTACCTAAAAGAGGGTATACTCCTGTAAATCAAGGGTCTGTGTAGTCAAGAATTATGTTTCCAACAGGGACCTAGAAAGAACATTTYAGAAGTAGTGTAAGCATGCTTTACCATGAAACTCTTCCAATCTACACAACTTTTTGAAATCTTTTTTTTCCATAATTTTTAGTGATCATTCATAGATTTTTATTGCATGAATATGCTTGCTTTCTGAATGCTTTTTACACTTTAAAGTTCATATTCTTCATTTGYAGGAGATTTAAAAGCCTAATTATGAAAATGTGAAAAACTTTTCTTCTGTGAAAAGCTTCCTTCTTTTTTGTTTTAAACTGTCCACCTGATATTTYATGCTGTGCAGTTCTCATAACTTTTAACAATCATTCCCTTTCTATAACTACTGTGATTTTATAGACTTCTRTTATAACAGTCCCTATTTGTTTTTTGGTTTTTTTTTTTTTCCTTTCAGGAACATGCTTGTTTGCTTTACCCTTCTGTATCCTTTTGTCCCAGCCCATGGATAGACTTAAAGCCAGAATGTCTCAGCTCAACAAGGCATCTACTGGTCTAACATTTTTTTTATTAGGTACCATCTAAGCTTTGGACTTAAACATAACTAGGATATGCCCTGATACACCATGCATGGGTGCATCATTATAACTGGCAGATTATRATCCATAAAGAAGTTGTAAAATGTAGTTTGGGTGTATCTGTTCCTCTTTATAAAAGTAGCTAATGGTATATCAAAGATTAGGCCTCTGTGGAAATTAGAGAGCACAGGCTTTTCCCTAGGACACTGGAACCATCACAGTCCAATGGGAGTGGGTGGGAGGTGTCCCAACAGCTTTAACTAATGATTACAGTGGTTGCCATAAAAGTAGTTGAAATAACCGTGAGAGCAAAGCTCAGACTGATGGAGAAGGCATTCTCAGCAATGTCATCAAGCCTGCTCCTGGGATAACAGCCAGGATGAGGTAATAATTCCTGACAGAAAATGAGGGATGAATTCAGTCCAAAGGGCATTCATTCATAATGCAAAAGACTTTAGAGCAAGCASAAGAAAAGTTTCAGATGTAATGAGCAAGGTGATACCTTATGAATTCTCATATCATGTGCAATTTTGGAATGTGGACAAAGCCAGCCAATAAAAAAACCATATTTTCTGTAATGAGGAAAAGGTATGCATGGAACTGTGCCTATATTTAAGCCTTTAAAGGTGTTAAGGTATTTGCTGACTATTATGAACTTCAGAAGTTTTGAAACAAATTGGTTTGGTTTGGTTAAATACAGATTTTTGGATTTTAGGGATACATTYCTCTGACCAAAATTTTGGGCTTCTCTTAGTCTTCTTAGGTATGCTGGACTATCTGATAGAGTGCCTGGAGAGACRGAAGCCTTTCTGTGCAAGTAAAAGTGCAGAATGTGTTGTGGAACAAAGTATCAGCTATAAATTTCTTACAATTTAAGTAGAAATGATGGACAGAGAGTAGAGTAAAAAAAAGGGAGAAGCAAGCAATAAGACAAGTTTCACACCACTGTCAGGTTCAATAATGAGTGTACTTAGAGTCAGAATATACACTGTCTATTCTAAGGTTRGTAACTTGTCTCATGGATCTTTTTGCACAGCACATGACTTTGGCTTTCTAAATAAACTGAATGCTGCTTTATCATTGCTCTGTCTAATTTTACATTAATTTTCAGAGAAATACCTCTAGTAGTAGAATACTATAGTAGTAGAATGGGTGAAAATATTTCTGGAAATTTAATTATAAGTTGCTGTGGATGTTCATTGAAAGCTTTTCCATTTTTTGCATCTCTGGAAAGCTCAGCCACACAACATTTGTCTGCAGTAACACATAATAAATAACAAATTACTGCAGTAGAAGTAGCATGGTAGTGCCTAGGTCAAGTTACTGAACTAAAATATTTGTACATTAGAAAACATGCCAAATGACAAAAACCCCTTTACAGTAATTTGGGTAATATAGCAGACTACTTTCATATATTTCATAGTTAGTGAGAAAAAATTCACTGAATTAAGTTTTGGTCAATGTTGAGCTGCACTAAATTGGTTATTCTGAGTATATTCCAAGGAGAACCTGAAAGGTCAAAAAAGTCAATGCCTAAAARCATTTGTTCAGTGTGATGTAACTCTTGGCAAAAAAAGTTAAGTCACTGATTTCATACCTGCCTGGAAGATTATAGTCTTCCAAAGCTCAGACTGAAGATGTGCCTCTATTACTTGAAATATGATTGTTTTTGAGAATGTATATCTGCATACACCTTTAGCACTAAAATTAATCAAAAGTGGAAGCAAGTATTGTGTGTATGAATTCAYAGTGAAAAGTTAAAAAAAGCTTTGTTGTAACTACCAGGTGGCTATGCCACATCAATCTTTTTGCTCCTTCTGTAGCAACAGTGAAGAAACTAGTGATCAATATCTTGTCAAAATTGTAACTATGCCAGGATAGTTTGGGTGAATGAGGAATGTTAACYTTTTACTGAGACAAGTGTGGTCAATATAAGTTATATTTTGCTTGAAAATAAGGTTCTATAATAATGAAACTGAATGTGAAGCTCTGGTGAAGGGCCTAGAACACAAGTCTTAACGGGGACTGTGTAGCCTGGAGAAAAGGAGGCTCACAGGAAAACTTGTTCTCTACAGCTGTCTGAATGGAGGCTGCAGAGAGCTGGGGTCTGTCTATTCCCCCTGGTGACAAGGGACAGAATGAAAGCAAATGGCCTCCACTTAAGCCAGGGGAGATTTCAGTTGGATATTAGGAAAATTTTCTTCACTGAAAAGGTGGTCAGGCACTGGAACAGGCTGCCCAGGGAAGTGGTGGAGTTATCATCCCTGGAGGTATTTCAAAGACGTGTAGATGGGACACTCAGGAACATGGTTTAGTGGTTGGCCTATCAGTGGCGGATTTACAGTTGGAATCAACAATTTTGAAGATCTTTTCCAACCTAAATGATTCTATGACTCTTTGATTATTTTTTAATGCCATTTTTGTGTGTTACAAAATAAAAATCCATGCACAGCTAATGTAAAACTGGTAAGAGCATGCAACCTCAATTCTGTTGAATTATCCAAAATATAAAAAACCAATATTAATTCAAGCTTATCTTTATGAGAAGATATATTATATTTTATGATTCTTATATTTTAAATTTTCTTCTGTTACAGTATAAGTAATGAATTKTCAGAAGTTAAATAAGTGAGATAAGGGTTTTTTTGTGTGTGTACTTTTTAAGGTTTTGGTATAGCTGTGGACAGGATGAAGGATTAACCTTGGCACTGATCTTCTTGTTATTCTTAGGATGCTAGGAACAGGTGAAAGGATGGTCCTTTTATTTGAATAAACTTACCAGGATGGATGATGTATAGTGAATGCATACAACCACTGCAATTGCTGCAAAAACCATTTCCCCAGATAAAGTAATTTTAACTTATCTGCCACTGTTTTATTGTCAGATGCATAAAAATTATTATTATCATCATCATAAGATTTCTGATGTAGAAATGAGAATCATGGAAGTCCTGAGAATGTTGCAGGTAAAGAAAGGTAGGAGGTGGGAAGGTCAAAAAGCRTAAAATTGGAACCCAAGTACCTATAATAGTACTTTAGCCATAGCTGGAGCATCTCTGCAAATTACCACCATGTAATATCTCTAGTTCAAAAACTATCTGTAGTGAAATAGAAAAAGCTGTCTGGAAATGAATTTTTACTGCATCACACCTTCAGAATATTTCTATTTTCTATTCCTGTTTTATAGGTCAAGCAAATATCATATAAGCATTTTTTAATCTGAAGGGAAACACACAATGGATTAACTTTGAAAACTGACTCTTCTACTGTAGGTTCAGAACTATGCTGAAATAAAGGTGTGCTCAGAACAGCAGTTCTGGAAATACCCTAGAGAAGAAATAGATTTTCATCACTACATATCTCTTTTTTAAAGAAAAAAACCCAAAAACCCTGCCAGAACAAGTTTAATCAAAAACCTTTCTCCSAGAACCTCATCTCTAGTGGTGGCCAATAGGGGATGCTAAAGAAGCAGAAGTGGGATAAAGTAGCATCATTTTCATGGAATATTACTCAATTTGCATGTGGTTTAAGGACCTCCTGGGCCTTTAGTTGCATTTAAGTCACTGTGTGTAATAGCTATTGATACCACTTATCCTGCATGAATTTGTCTAATTCAGCTAAATTTGTCTAATTCACGGTTACAACAGTCTGTAGCAAGAAGTTGCACAATTTCAATGTGAAAATTATGTTGATTTTAAAAATACTGCTAATTCCATTGTATGCTCCTTGTTGCTTTATTGCAATACTGAATAAGCATTGCTTATTCATTTCAGATATGCTATTTATTTGCTCATAGATGTCTGTACAGTTGCTACTGAAGCTGCCGACTTCATTTTCTCCTAAATAATTTATACATAGATGTGTTTGCTAAGCTTTTGCTTTTGGTAAARGAGCTAAACAGATTTTCCTTCACCTTGTATGTTGGCATGGAATTTTTGCCAGGAAAAACCATTTTCTGTGAAATCCTAAGCTTCATATTCTCTCTAAAATGGGAGAAACCACAAGATTCAGATGTCATGGTTTCCTTCTCTAATACACAGTCCAGAAGCAGCTGCTTTTGCAGATTACACACAAAACATCAGCTAAGTGGACCCTGGTAATGACAAAGTCAATTTGCAATGGATGCTCTGTCTGTAGAACTACCTACTTTCATGAGATAGTTTAGCTGCTAGTCTAGACTGATGCTAGTCTGAAAAATTAACATAAAGTGGCAATATCATATTAGTGGTAGAATAACAACATAGTCAAGTTCTTTAACATGTTACACCTTTAAAAGAAGCCTTTTCCAAGAATAAAAATGGCTTCAGRTCTTTTTTGTACTGAATCATTAAAATAAATATGGCAAAATGTTCTTTATGTAAAGGTTGYAACTTTCAGTCTCCATCCAATCCTGAAATGTGTTATTTTTATCCTACTTTATTTATCAGGCTGCAAATATATTGACTGGTTCTAAGAAATAGCTCTCTCTCTTTTTTTTTTTTCTTTTTTTTWAMMWTTTTTTTATTGTCCAATTCCACTGACTTACTCTGTGATGTTGAGTATCCCAGATGAAAGTATGTCCTTTCATCTCAGTTTTTTTYCCCCAGATGGTAGATACTTCAAAGGAATCCAATTTGGAAACACTTTACTATCTACATACGAAGCACAATTTACATCTAAAAATATAAAACATGTTTTTTTCTGAAATGTAGAAGATAGGAGATTTTTCTTGTTTTGGCCCAATGGGACAGTGTTAACTCCCAATGGGATGGTGTTAAGTAGGTCTTGGCTGRTATGGTAGCTTTTTAAAGACTTATAGATGATGAAACGTGGGACTAAWCTCTATCTTCTCAATTTAGAAGTCCAGTTTGCCTGGAACTGGTCCTCAGGGCAGACCTGGCCTTGTGCTCCATGCTGGACTTTCTGTGCATTTCACATTGAAATTTCACTGCAGAAAAAGCAATAGTAGGCCTGCTTAAAAGAACTATAAATTGATGTGTCCTGCTCCCAACAGCAGAATGGATCCATGGATCCTGCCCACCACCTTTGTGTCCTGGTCAGCTGAGCTGCTGACTTTCTCATGGCTCATCTGGAGGAGGAGAGTGGGGCACATCCTCCCTCACCACAGTCACTGGCATTTGGGACTGTGCCTCTTGTGGGTGTTGCACAACAAAAACCTGGAGTCTGCTGTGCTCTGTGGCCATTACAGAAAATTTGCCTACCATGTCAAATGAGGGCTGTTTTCCAGTTACCATGACAAGTTCATGGAATGAGTCCCAGAGGAGTGCCATCAAAATTATTAGAGTGACGGAGCGTCCACACTCACCATTTTCAGAACATGCACAAGAAAACATATTTAAAAGAGCAAGAAAATGTTGAAGATGTGACTGAAGCCCAACAAATTTACAAAACTCAGTGCTGAAAAGGTCCGCAAAGCAGGCAGACTGGTAAAGCCATCTGTGACACCATTAAGTTTTGGTGCCCACCTTGCAGATAAAGGAGGACTTTGGTAGACTAAATCTCATTGGGAAGTTTGTTTATACAATGTACAATAAAATCAGCCACAAAATGGAGCTGTAGARTAAGAGAAAATCAAGTAACACTAGAAATCTAACTAGGCAACTCGATTCTTGTTGACTCTTGAAAGCCCCTCTCTGGTAATTAATGGTTATACAAGCAATGCAATTAAAGATAAAAATTGTTTGCTAAAATTTTCAAAACAAGTTTTTAGCCAGTGTTCAAATAACTGCTGTTCTTGGAGATTGTTACTGGTATTAGATGGCTGAAAACATGTAATGCAGGCAAAAACCTGAGAGATCAGTTGCTCTMCAAGAAAGCACAGGCAGTACATGGAGAATGTCCTGTCCTGTCTCAGCTGCTTTGCTTCAGAAATCATGTGCCTTTGCAAGAAGTTTTAAACTTTGGTAGTGAATTATGCTGTGAGTTGGGGCCAACGCAGTAACAGTCATTTATAAAGGCTTTGGAGACTTGATAAAATTAATACAAGATATTTTAATAAGGGACATATAATAGAAGTAGAAGATTATTTTTCTTTCCTTTGGATAAAATATCTGCCATTGTAGTGATGTAAGTAAAGTTTTGAGAGTAAAAATAATGAAAGAYGATTTTAATAAATGCACTTCTTCACCCATTACATTTTTTAATATGTACARAAAGTGACTATTTTTTCTGTATTTTGAATACTTCCGGTTTAAAAGCTAGTTAAAAAGGAACTTATAGAAAAAAACCTTCACTCTTCAGTCTGTTTTTCTATTTTTAATAAACACTGATAAAGGCTCAATAAAAATACCTTAATCAAAAGCTTGCAGTAGGGGAGAAACATTCTCCTAAAAGACAAAAGCAYGGTATAGCCTAAAAGAAGCTGCACTTAATCAAGGGTATAATATGAGGCAAATAATCTGTACTTAGGCAGCAACATGTATTTACAGTGTTTACTTTTTGATGATGTTATAGAATAAGGAAGAAAAGACCAGACTTCCAATGTTGTATCTGAATTTTAACTGATCCCAGAATTATTTTTCCTTTAGATTTGAAGGCCTGAAAGTCTTTTAAGTCTAAGTGATATTTGTTGTTATCACTAAACAAATCAGATTTGATTTTCTTGTTACAAATATAAACTTATCTCTCTCACAGGGTTGTCTGTAAATTAAAGAACAAAGATATGTTTAAAACCCTTGGACTAAACAGCAGGAATTTTAAACAGCCAAAGACAAACTACCTTGTGAACCTTCCAGGTTGCTTCTTTATGCTTTCACCATTTTAAAATAAGGATTTGAACTTGTCACTGTTCATTCTGTAAATAACAGACTAATATTCCTTACAGGTTTTTAGAGAGAAAACAAAATTCACATGCRATCAGATAAGAGAGTTTTCACTGACTTATTCAAGATGTCATGTGTAATGTTTTTGAAATGAATTGCCAACACAAAGTTTTTCTATTAAAATAAACCTCTGGGAGCCTAGGTTGTTGAAACTTTCTCTATTATGATCTTTAATACCTTGCCTAAAAATGTACGCAGTTTAACATGAGTTGGTTAATTTAATTTCAAAAGTGTCTTTAGGAAAGAGTTTCTTCCAATTATCTAAAAGACAAAAATGGTAAATAAAGTACTAAGGGAGATGTTTCACTGAGAAGAAGTCGGCTTTGAATTATTTCTGCAATTCATTATCCTCCAATCAARCAATCAAATTTCACCACCTCTGGAATTCACATTCTGCTGATTATCATTTATGTACTTTAATTGGTTACACTGTAATTTCTGGCTAGACCCTYATGAACAAAAGGATTGTTACTGATGGCTCATTCACAATTTTGGTCCCCTTTTTGTAGTTGGCTAACAGATTCCCTCCAGATTTCTCTATCATCACCTACACAGCTCTCCCACTGGCTATAAAATACTGCAGCAGCTTGTAGGTAATTGATCAGACAAGTGAACTGTAAAATATTCATTTTCTACTTCAACAGCTAGATAAATCTCTTGGGAAGTGGATGAAAATATTGCTTATGCACATCAGGGTTGGTATAGTAATAGCAAGGTTGCTGATAAGCAGGGGTCTGCTACAGAGTTAATGCTTAATTCTGTTCCACGCCAGAGGTGGGGAAGTGTGCGGTCTCCCTTTGCCTGCAGCTAGGAGTCTCATTACACACAAAACCCCAGGCATCAACACCAATGCACTAGCCATGGTGCTTCAGGGATAGTGCTTCCTGTTTTAATTAATCAGGTTCATCTCAGTGTAATATGCCAAGGAACAAATTAACACTTAGTTACTGTAACCAACATACTAAAAACCAAAATATTAATGAACTGGAGAGCAGGCATGAAAAGAGACTGAAAGAAAAGGGAGAGGAGATGTAAAACCTGCTTTTTAACTTTTTATCAACAGTAATTTTTACAATCTCATTTTATAAGGTATTTTTGCACCAAGTTTTCAAAACCTTTCAAAGTGCTTTAATTAAAAGCATTCAAAAGCGACTGCAYACAGACCTTAGAGGAACAGCAGAAGATAGTGAATTATTTTCATCTTTATCTTGCTGGGTTGCCATAGTAAGAGAATCTGAAGGGAGTTAGCAATAGCTTTGTTTCTGACTTGTACTAAATGTGTGTTAGGCAACCTTCCTCAAGCCCAGACTATACTAATCAGAAAATGCATGCAATCCCTCCACCTGCTTTCTTTTCACACAAGAAAGAGAAATCTAGCTTTAAATGTTGGAATATTAGCAGCAATTTWTAATCCCAGTGGTTGGTTTTTGAAGCAGCAGAGAACATGTTAGTTTTCCATGTCCTTGGAGTGTGGTGTCAGTCAGCTTAAGATGAGACATTTGAAATAAAAAATAATCAATGCTGCCTATGCCACAGCAGTTTTGACCACCTGGGGAAAGACAAATGGAACACTACAATTTTGCAGCAGAAAAGSAAGAGTATTATAGGTGCTGCAGCATCTAATCTAGAGATGCTGACAAGTAAATTAASCTTTCTTGGATCAGAATAGTCATTTGCTTTAAGAACAGAAGGTAGATCTATGTTGCTTTCCCTATCAGGTAACCTCTAATGATTTAAATTCAGTGCCAGAGAAAATGATGTTAATAAATAAGTAAATCAGAAAATTTGGAGAGCCCCCTAACACTGGACAACATTATCCAAACATACTTTYCCCCCCATTGTACTAGTAAACAGATTTGTTCACACATAACCATGGTTTTGAGGTGAACTGCCCCCAGGCTGGAATCTGCTCCATTAAAAATGCATGCCATGGCATTCAGGGACCCTCTCAGGTATTGTTCAGTTCCTTGACAAYCCAAATATTCTGAAATGCATTTCATCCCACCCACAGACAAGGCAGGCTATGCATCTTCTGCATACAGGAGGACTCAGATTTTTTTGTATGCTTTCTATATKTTTTGATGTTACTAAAGTAAATAAGTTCCTTAATAAACATTCTGAAAACCATATTCTGGGWTTGTAGTATCCCAGGTGCAGAGTGCTGTATCTCATGTTTATTTCTGAAAAAGACTGGTAAAGATGAAAGTACATATTTATAATGAGAAAACTATTCAAAAGAAAACCTTAGAAAGCACTACAAAGCAAAGAAACAAATGAAAACAGATACTGGAAGTAATACACARTTCCTCTTCATGTTGTACTTGATACAATAAATCCTGCTATTTAACACTTCCTAAATTCTTATTCAGTTAAAAAGATAATTAAAAACAAAAATAAAGGTCTGCTGATAATGAAGTGATAWTAAAGTGTCCAAATATTGTGTGCAGCCTTTGGTCTTTCAATGCCATTTGTGATGATGACAGTGTGTTTCAACAAAAACAGATGGATCAGAAAGTATTTTCTATCCAGGATTTAACTTATATTGTTTCCTCTAATTCCTCTAATATGCATTTAAAGTAAAACAACACCCTTCCCCTTCCCCTTCCCCTTCCCCTTCCCCTTCCCCTTCCTCCTGCCCTGCCCTTTCCTCAATACCAGCTTTTGACATTATTTTGATAAAACTTGATAAGAAAAGCCTTCACCCACTWTTTTTTTCCTCTGAAAATACTGTGTTATCCAGTTGTGTCCTTGCTTTCCCCTCCAAGTTTGTATTCATACTCCACTGAGCTCTACAAATTTTGTTTTGGTAGGTTCCTATAGAACTCTTTATTATGAGTCACTCATCCCTGAAAATAGGAATTTGTTTTCAGAGTCTATCTTTACATGATTTTATCATTTCCCTTTTAAATCCAGCTAGCTATTGAAATCAGTACCAGCCTAGATAAGYATCTACTGTGTTTTACAAATTTCACCAGCTAATAAAGTCTTATGCCTTCCATGAAGTTGTGAAGGACCWGCTCTCCTTTATGGGTCAGAGCTGCTTTGTAACATTCAAGCACTGCTGAGCCTTAATCACCCTGGGTACTTTTCAATCACCTTTATGTTGAGATCATCTCTCTTTTTCTATCTATATGACACAGAAAATGTATTTAATAAATACGGTGTTGCTGAGAAGCATGAAGAGGACACTGATCTATGTGCCAGTGGAGAAGTTACGAGAGGGGAGATGTCCAAATGATTGTTACTGTCCCTCAAGCTTGGAGCATTTTGCAGAGCACTGGTGGTTGGTTGAAAACGACTTGAATGTGAACAAAAAGACAAAGAGAAGCTCTAATGTCAATAGAAATATCTGCAGAATAAAACAGGAGGGACAACAGGGCTTGAGTTAAGGAAGCGAAGAGAAAGGGAAAGAAGGGGAAACAAACACAAAGAAAGTTCACAAAGCTTAGTTCACAAGCCATATTCTGTACTGTCTGGATTAGAAGRAACAGCTTTGGTGGAAGCAGGCATTAACATTACRTAGGGCTTGAAAATGTGAGGGGTAGGTATTCTGATCCTTGTCTTAAAAAATGTGGTCTGTATCTTAAATTTTATAGTGGCTGAAGATAATAACGTAATTTCAGGAATAGACAACTTTGTGTGCAATAAAGATATTGTGGAAGAAAAGCAGTGTCTCCTGCTTAACAAGTGAGTGCTCTAGCTTTAGGCCATTGTAGAAGATGACCTTCATGTCCCACGTCCCATGTGTTGACAAAAACACAGAAACAGAAGTTACATTTCCTTTCTCCAATTAAATGTTATGCTTTTCTGTGTGCAACTAATGGTGAGGTCTTTTCTGAGCAATAGKTGAAATTTTTACAGCAATGTTTCAATAGAAAACAATACTAAAACTCACAAATAACATATACAAATTTAGTAGATCTTGTATATATGTACAAGCAGAAGAAAGCTCTGAATGTTTGAACACACTGCTTTTCATTTTCTCTGAATGCTTTATCTGGCTGAACTTGGCCATTTCTAGGCTCTTTATGCTAAGACTATTTTTCCTTTAACCACTGTAGTTTTCACAAGCATTAACAATCATCTTTATATAATGCATTTAGAAGCTGATAAACCCTTTCCTTTTGTTGTACAAATTTGATGTGTCAGTTTTCCCTTCAGTGCTGAAATGTAGGGCTCTGTGCAAGATAGTTCTTTTGTTCATTTAATAATCTACCCGCCTTTCCATAAAGAACTCTAYCCTACTTTCAACATCAATATTTCAAAAGTTCTTTTCACCATATTACTTTCTTTTTCCACTTCTAGTTGGTTATSAGAAGTTTAACTGAATAGCTATAGTCAATGCCTTTGCTGTCAAAAAGTTCAATTAATCTAGTTGCTGTCATGAATCTAGATAATTTACAAAGATTCCACTTCCCAGTTCATTCAGTTCCTTTTCAGCAGAACTCTCACAGATATTATGTGTATATACTAGCTATGATTTGCTGGAATATCACATTTCCAGCAGGTTTTGGAATTAAGAAGCAAAGACAWAGGACTGTATATGTGGACCAGATTAAAATACTTACAGTATTTTAGATTTGTTACATTTTCTTATTTGTGTCTTATTACATAATCTTATTACAACAATTCGAAGTTGAAATAATACTTTTTGTTTATTTTCACAGTATTTTTCTTAGTCCAGCCTTTGCTATGGAAARCAAGAACTGGACTGCAGTCCCCTATTTAAAAGTCCTTTTCAAGCAGTTGAGACAATGCTGTRAATTTCAGTGCARACAGCACAGTTGGAGACCAAAAGGAGATGGCTTGACAAGAAACAATCTGGATTACAACAGAAAAAAAAGGAAAGTGTTCCACAGGAAATGGAAAATAAGTTAGTCCTTCTTGTGGGCAAGAGAAGACGAAAGGAAAAGGCTCACCCAGATAACTGGGTTCATCTGGTTCATAAGGACATTGAAACCACACTTTCTCCTAGAACCATTCCTCAGTGGTAAACTTTAAGATTATACATGATTTTTGTGAATTTGCCAGAGGGATCTGTTGGAAAGGAGATTTTTTCCTGCATTCACTGTTGTTATTTGATTCAGATAAATATTTCAGTACACTGCTTGTTTATTCCACTCTCACTTCTCGACATCCCTCCCCATCTCCTAATTCTTTCTTCCCTTTTGAAAACATTTATGGAGTTYGCTCTGGTGGTTGCCAAAAACATCTACCCATAAATCAGGATTAATTTACTGGTTTGCATGTGGGTGCTTGGGAATCATATGGCAAACTGTTCATGTTTGGAATGCATCACACACAATCCACTGTCTCATTGYGTGCCTGAATACATTGAATCCGTGCCCAGAGCTGTGCTTTTACATTAATAAAACAACAASTATGATATTGCTGCTTTGGAAAAGTATATCTGTACTAACAACTATCAGAAATACAGATTCAATACAAGGTTGTTAAACAGTAATTCAAAAGTGATTTAGAAGTAGCTTGAGGGGCATCTGAAATCCAGTGTATCTGAGATTGAAGCATAATCCACAGAAACRTGTAGAAAACATTGCAAGCATTTTACATGTAAACATAAATTAAAACCCTCATTTTATTTCTACCATATWTTTATATATTTTGAAACAGAAATACTACATTTGAAAACCCAGAATAATGAAATTATAATATGAAATAAATGCTTTTATTACYGATAAAAATYAAAACACCAAGAATGGCAAATCAGATTAAAATAAAATTCATAAATTTTTAGCCTATAATTCAGCCTAAAGAAGCAAACATCTAATTTTCAGTGCCCTTTCATATAAGCCCAAAGAATAAAGAGATAATTCAGATTAATATTTTTCTATTTGTCTACCATATGTTTCTCCTTTTAGAATTCTTAGTTATTAMATTACTATTTAAATATTTTTATCTATTCCAGTTTGCTTGTATTACAGTAATAACCAAGGATCTTTGTCTACAAAAAATACACAGAATGCCTAGATATATACTTGCCCAGTAAACATGTCGCAAACCATGTATTTAAAGTGCAAGACTTCTGAGATCTTTTGCTATTCAGTCAGAATTAATTGATCTGTTCAGAGCAAARTTAATTGTCTTTTCAGATCTGTTGTTCCCTTTTGTACCAACTGTTCTGCAGAAGGCAGCTTACGTACAATATAAGATTTGAAAAGAGCCAACAACTTGTAATATAACAAAGCATTGAGAACAGACTTGTTGTTGCTCAGTGAGGAATGGAGTAATGTGAAGTAGAAGACTTCAAGATCCTAGAGAAAATAGAAAGAATTATCTTCCATGTATTTTAAAGAGTTCTTATATGGAAACCTATATAAATTATTACCCCTTTCATCTTTCCACTGTTAGAAGAGGGTTGAAAGTTTTAACTTAAATTTTAGCTGTGTAAACCTTGAAAAATGCTCATAATCTAGGGCTTCATAAATATAGAAAAATTCTACAAATGGGCATATGCCGTATTTCCAAATGAGAGTAACAATTTTCTTTGGATTTTTTTTTTTGTGGTGGTTGTGTTGACGAAATTTTGTACCAGTCCAAGTGTATTTTGCAGTGCTATGGATTTTTACCATTAGAAGCAGAGAATTTTATATCTTGCCCTGAGAGGGRATGTTTAAATGTAGGAACAAATCTTCCACCAGTTTAAAAAAACCCCAAACCAGCCCACTTACAAAATCATTGCATAAACGTGCCTGGAATGTATGTTCCAATAATAATTCSGTTTACTCAGCCCTGAGAATAACTGTTAATGATGAATGTTTTTTAATTTAACTAGTCCATCTCTCTAGTTAAATTTCTCTTTTCCTTCATAGTARGAAAGCAGTATAACAAAATATCCACAGTAGTTAACTTGGAAATGGTTCCTGATGAGAGTTAAAAGGCCCCAAAAACTCTAGTGGAAAAAAACCACTTCCTGTCCATAGAGAAAAGAGAAAAGAGCATGTTTGTGGAGCAATTAGCAGACTATCCAGAAGAAMATATTATTTATTATTAAATATAAAGTCTTACAGTAGGTTTTGTTTTTATTGGTAAAGTACTCTTCCTAGCATGTGCTACTGGCTGCACAAGGGTCCATTTKATCTGTCATTACCTTGAAGAAAATGTTTACAAGCACTCCTTACCCTGGTCTTCTGCAGCCTCACACATACAAAAATTATGGTGTGAGGTGGAGTAGGGTGATCCAAACTATGCAAAAATTCCACTTATGGGATCATGCACAGAAAAGGAAGATTTTCTTTGGAAAGTCCAAGACAATAATATCTTGAATGTCTTCCTGACTTCACCTTGGTGGATACAAATTCTTGCCTTGTAAACTCTGGATAATCCATTTTCTGAAGGATATTTTTGCTGTTGTTCTGACAACCATGTCWGAGCAGTGGCATGGTTGGTTTTCTGGGTGGAATGAATTTTTTGGTTGGTTTTGTTGCTTTCCTTTAATAGGTAYTGACACTATACTATCAACTAATACATTCAGAATATAGACAGACCACATRCAAATACAGGTAGCAACATTATAATTCACTGAGACTACAGTTGATACCTCCTTGTACAGTTCCTTYCTTATTGAAGAAATAGAATTCTCTGGTGCTGACCCTTTTAATGCCAGCCATTAATTGCAGGCTTTTAATCTTTTCAGTTTTGTCTGCTTCTAATGTTCTGATGCCAAGTTCCTCCTGTTTCTTTCCTTGTTTTCCTTAGTTTCTGATATAACTCTGGATGCTCCAGACCTCATCCTGGTTAAAATGCTCTTCCTTTCTATAACTTCCTCAGCTCTTGATTCTATTGCCTTCATGCAGGTACTCTGAAACTGCAGCCYTGTCAGCACATGCTGCTTCTTTACTGAAGTGCCAAGAAGTCTCAAATAAAGGAGGCCCCAGTGTACTGGAAAGTGCCCACATTGAATGACAGTCCCAGYCTCAAAGATGTTCTTCCCCTGCGATGTAGGAGAAAAAGCAAGTGATAAACCAAATGAGSCAGAATGAAAGTGAAGGCCAGATAACACATAGGTAATGAATAAAGACTCACATTCCTTATGTCCTGCTGCACTAAATGTTTATTCTTCATTACAAAACTGAGTCTTTGGTGTGAAGAAGAGAAATGAAGACTCTTGACTAAGATGATCTAAATAAAAACATAATATATGAGATGGTAAATTATTTCTGGAAGACATGTGGCTTCTAGGATGGACAAGGTAGTATCATTAGTCCTGTACATCCTAGAATTGTCTAGCAAGCACCAAAAGTAAAGTTTGTAAAAAATTAACRTGCCTCTTTTGAAATAGATGTTCTGATGATATTATATTACTCTGAAATAAATGAAGCAGGAGTTTCTGTTTTTTTAATGAATAAATAGACTACATGACAAATTATGTCTAAATTAGACAAAATAAKTGAACTCAGATTTAGGCATCAGGCATCTAAGCAGAAATCTCGGGCATCCAAATAGAAATCKAAGGCTGAAAATTGTAGAAAACACTCTATTTTTTCTTAACCTCATATAACACCACTAGTGCCAGGGAAGACTTATAAGTGGTCTTATTGTATGTTTTTGAAGTTATACATGTGTATAACTGCATAAAAKTAAATATAAGGAAACTAATAATTTAACCTTTTTGAATAATAATGTTATCTACAGTCTGAAAAGTTCTTAGCCTAGTAGAATTCTAGAAAATAAATACATATTGATTATATTCCTACTACCACTTTTAAGGAAAGCTACTATTAGCTTTTAATAATAAATTATGAGTTTKCTTCCCTGACAACATTCATTTTTTTCAGGGAAAGTACATACCCTTTGGGATTCAGATATTTTTTCTGGTAATGAGCCACTTTCTCCCTGCAACATTTCAACCTTCTCATTGTAAGATCTGACTCTTATTAGAACCAGCTTTTTGAGCTCTGCAGATTCTTCTTCTCCAATTAAGGCTTCCTGTCGAGTAGACCAGATTCCTTCAGGAGGGAAATGTTAAAAGTCAGTGAATTAGGGAGTATCATAAAGCACACAAAAGCCTAAAAGTTATTCCTAAGGGCTAAAAAATTACTTTCTTGTGTAATAATTAGTTGTGATTTTAGTTGAATATTCTGTAAAGCAGTACCAACATATACTGCTCCTTATCATTATAAAAGGTAGTGAGCAGCAATGAAGGAAGAGAAATGCCAAGAAGAATTCAGAGYAGGGAATAAAAAGGAAATTAAAATTTAACTTTGACAAATTCAGTATAATACATCTGCAGGAAGATAATTCAAACATATAGATAGTCAATAGAGAAGARATTTTAGTAGGCAGACACATTGGAAGAGATTTAAAGATCAGATGGAGCATAGATTGGCTATGACATTGCAATGTAGTATGAAAAAACCCTAAATATATTAATCAATTTTTGTCAGCAAACGCACTGGGCTGTAAAGCAGCARAATAATGTGCCTGTTGGCTTGATCCTGTCAAACATCAGTCTTGCAGATGATTTCTGTGGCAGAACAATCAACCTCTCTAAGGGCCTAATTCACATAAAATTCTCTGAAATCAATGGGTCCATACAATGACTTTTGATATCTGTGAATGGCAGTTTATACTGCTATAGGCCATTTGTTAGCAGAAAGAGATGATATGATATGATGCACCTAAATTGAGAATAAACTCCCTGCCAGAATTACAGCGGCATTAAGAACGATTGTATATTGTACGATTAAATAATATAACAAAGAAGACAGTCAAGAGGAAAATAATAAATTTCTGGTTATAAAGAGGAAAAATAGGATTAAATTTTGACTGCAAAGTAYATTCAGTGGTGGAATAATCTCCTTACAAGGAGAGTTTGAGGCCCAAGCACACTGAAACTTTGAATTAGCAAACTGGAAAACTCACGAGGGAAAATGACTGCAGACTGGCAGGATGGTGGTCTTGCCTCAGCTTCACCATCAGTGTATACAGAGTTCTGAAGTTCCTTCCTCRCTGTGCCAGCAATGCCAGCAACWAAAGTGTTGTTCCAATGGCAAGCARGGATGCACCTGTGGCTMTCAYGTGCAAATACATCCTTCTGTGACAGCCAAACCTACACCTGCACAATCTGCTGAAGTTGCAAAGTGCAGCTCCTGCTGCAAACTTGCAATGCTGTGAATGCAACGGCAGCAGGAAATCATTAACGAGTGGCTGCTTCTAAACAACAGAGTGAAACACCWGAAGGAAAAGCTTTTAACTTTGCTTATTTTACCCTTTTAAAGTGAAATGTGTGTGCTAAATGAAGACACCTCTCTGACAGCCTTATGTGAGAGGGGCCTGRCACAGTGAGGAAGGTAGGCAGTGAAAAAACACAGCCTTACTAACACAACTGTATTTTGCCAATATTTACCTCCTCAAAATAGCTGTGAATTCCTGAAATTCTTTTCCTTTCAGCTGATGCATTTAAAAGAGCCAACTAGGAKAGTACTTTTAACTGAAGACCACAAAACAAGCTCAGTTTAGTAATATTTTGGAATTGGCAGCACATCCAATTTTCCTTTAGTTTTCTCTGCAGAGAAACAAAAGCTACACTTGAATAGATCTGACCCATGMAGTCGGATTTAGTATCTTCAGGGTATTAGTRGCTTGGACTAGGTTCAAACTTCTGACCTGAAGGAATAAACTTCTGTAGACACCTTATTAACAGAGGTTTGGACTTCTAGKATAGGATACCAGACTCTGCATCAGGAGTCATGGGAGCCATTTCTATCAGAGCAGTTGAATTGATGTGTGACTTTGGGAGTTGCAGAGTAATGGTGAGAAATGCACACATTTAACAACAAGCGTGCTCCTTTCTGCAGTTTAAATGATAAACATTTTTTATCAAGARAAAAACTTCAGTCTTTATACAYTCTTCCTTACACTCTCAAAACATATATCTACTGAAATATCTTAGTCTATAATTTAAATTAGAACTTAACACTTTTACCTCATTTTGGCTTTGCTTTGAATGCTCTCCTGTACTTTAAAGATTACTTTTTTCTCCTGATTATTGTTTGGAACTAAGAGATCTATATGACGTGTGCATGGCAGGGCTGACAACACACTCTCCCACCTTTATGCAACTGCCCCAGCCAGCCCAGGCCAGATGTGCTTAGGTCAGATAAGCTGTTGTGTGCAGGAAGATAAGTGAAGTCCCTTGGGAGGCCAGGGTAGCAGTGAGGATGGCAGCATCACTCAGCAAGGGCAGGTCCTTCTCACTGCAGGATRCCAGATTTGATCCTTTCTGCATTAAACAGATTTTTACCAGAAAAGCCTTTTACACTGGAGTCACTCCAACCTTCAAAATAGAAGCAGAAGCCTTATTTTCTAGTGAAGAGCATGCAACAACWTGAGAATTTTTTAAACCACCTGTGCAATTGCTGTCAAAAATTCGTAGTTTTAATGTGGAAGTCAAGCTACAGATTTAGTTAGGCTACATAAACATTTCAGGAAAGCACACTAATACCAAATCTTTTAAAGACAATTGTACAGCCTCTTTTCCAGAAGTGTTTGGGTTTTACACTCAGGATAATAAAAGTGCTAATGATTTCTCACTTTCTACACAAAATTAAATGCTTAATAAGCTGAACAAGTTTCAGCTACATTTCTCTAATTACCAACTTCAGTTTATTTTTTATTTGCTACATCCCTRTGGAAAATGGTACACAGGATTTCTAACGTTGCAATAAAACACTGGAAAATCTGCTTCCCTGCACTGTTTTTCATGGACTTACTGGTAATTGCTTCTTTTTATTTTAATGACTATGAARCATATATTTCAGAAAAGTAACAACAAAAATATAGAAGTTTTTAATGGTGATTTTGCTTATTGCATATCTCCCAGGCTCACATCTTCCAGGACAAATGGAATTTCAGGCTGTCAAAAAAGTGTGTGCCATCTACAGAACTAGGTCCATTAAATATGAGTTTTTTTTAAATAAATGTCAAGAAGTTAAGCAGGGTTTGCATCAGAAAGATGTATTCTTGTAAAAAGATTTTGTTTCAATCTCAAAACAAATAGCACATGTTACAAGAAAAAAACAAACAAACAAAAAAAAAGGATTTTTCCAAAATATTTGGAAATTATTGGTATTTTTGGTAAAAAAAATCAAGAAATAACTAAAGGGAGGAGGAATAGCATGTCTTGCTATGACCACTTCATGCATACACTGAATAGAGACAAGGCCTTTCTACCAGAATCTTTACACACAGCTGTAATTGAGAAAATATTCCAGTTGGTGACTGACAATCAAGCTACTAACAAGAAACTGATGATTCTTGCCYATTTTGATTACAGTTATTATGGCAATAAAATGGGTTAACAAAAACTGAAATAAAACAATCTTATAAAATTATCTTAGAGAAATAACATGATAGAGACACAACAGAAAATCATGWCTGAGAAATACTGCATGATTACTTTAAAATCTAGAAGTAAGGAGAAAAATTCATGATACTAATTAAAGTTCTCATTAGATTCCCATTATAAGAAATAAGAGAAAAAAAGCTTCTTTATTTCTCCAGAGACAGCTTTAGCAATATGAAATGAAGAAAAAAGGCTTAGTACCAAATCATTTGTGTCTCTTTCCCTTTCAAGCACATACACAATGAATTGGATTGTATTTTATATGGTAAAAAGACATTAGCTAAATCACAGCAAATGCTTAACTATTCATAGTTTGCAAAAAAGCAAAGAGCTTTTGGGTGTGAGCATGTACATTTCTGTGTTATTTGAGAAGACTGTAATCTTCTGTACACTGCATAGAATGTTTATATTGAACATTTGAAAGTGATAATTAGAGATAAACTTTCAGATTATACTTTTGATTTCTTCTGAGTATAGTACATCAGGTGTAAGGTCATAGATCCTCTTCACATACTATATGTGCTTTCCAATGCCTGATAAAAAAACYTTTCTGTCCTCCAACTTTGAGGGATCATTAAGTGATAAGAGCAGCATGTTTGCTTCCCTATTAAGAAAATAAAAAAATACACAGAAATATTCAGAAAACTGCAGGCAGAACATTGGTGCTCTTGACCAGACTGCTGTTTCTTATTTCATCACTCATTTAGTGTACTAACTATAGGTGTATAAACTGTAAGGACCTACTGACTATCTATTGACATGATTTGTTATCAAAATTTGGATTGATATATTACTGAAACAGAGGAAAAAATTTAAATTGATTCATCTTAGTGTTTTTCTAAGAAAATGCTACTGCATAGTTAAACCTCACAGCTCTAGCTCTGCAGAGAACTCTTGAGTCAGTGGATTTTTAAAAATCCATGCAGATATGGGTGAATTGATCTTAAAAAAGAAGTTAGTGCAAAACTAATCYTAAAACTGGTACAGTTCAGAATCTAAGAATGCCTTACTGACTTAATTTTCCAAAAGGTTTGCATCTCAGATTGGCTTTTTTTATATTAACTAAAACAAAAAGTCTTAGGATGTAGAAGAAAGAATTTGTACTTTCAAAGTTCTTATGTGGAAAAAAGGTTCCTGTTGGTSGAGTATGGTCACAAGCTCTTGGATGCAAAGACTGTTTTTCCTATACAGCAACAGTGAAGGAGTTTTGGATTAGGACTTGGTGCATTAAAGTTTATTTTTGAATTTGAAGTTTGAATGTTATGAGAAAGAATGAAATACACAAAAAGGTATGATAAACAGTCTACCACAATTAAATGTTAAGTGGATAAAATTAATTTTTTGCCTTATGAACCCGATAAGTTCCAGCTCTGTTCTCACACATAATTTGTCACACTTCAAGTCCTCTCTTCCTCATGATGAAAGACACTAACTTGCATGTGCTCTGTAAAAGAGGAACTGCCTTTCCTTCAGTAAAATGACAGATACTATTGTTCAATAGAAATATATTTCTGCTGTATTTTCTATCTCGTGTTTCTGATTTTCCTCTCCATCAGTTTTTATTTATATGCTGCAATGAAACACAAGACTGTAGAAAGGACCATGAAAGGTCATGAATGTCTTCTAATGTGGCTGACTCAAGGTGCTTGAGAGAAATTTAAAATACCTCTGAGGCAGAGTAATCTGAAGAAATCTTGTGTTCTTACTATYACAGCCTGAGTTAAAACATGAAGGTAACAATAAATATCTCTTTAAAAATGGCTAACTACATTAAGTAGTCTTGATTGACACATTTCCTATACTTTTTAAATTTTTTTCTGTGAATTCATTATTTCCATTAGTGAAGCAGTTTATGATTTTGCTCATAGTTTATAAAAACTATTTTACTTTTTCAAATTCAGATTTTTTCACTTACAAACTGTCTCTTATTCTTGATTATAACAGAAAAAAGAAAGGTTTTCAATTTAACATTAYTAGTTATGACATACATATCTGAACCTATATGTTTCATGCTGATTCTTACTGCTTTTCATATCCTCTTTTAAAGTATACTTTTGTTATGGGTAATATTCTGGAAAAATATTGGTTTCACTACAGGTGTTATATTGTACTTTCTGTCATAATTCAAGTTGTTGTCACATATTGCTTCTTATGTTTTGACTAGCACAATTATGATGACCTCTGCTGAGCAACCTGTAGGATGGTTAGGGTTCCACTGGTTAGTGGAGGTTAATTGAGGTTAATTTAGACAGCTGCACTGTAACCCACGTTTTTCAGGTAGTTCCCTCCAGCATGATTGTCAATGATAAATTTTGTTTTTCTGGTATTCATTCATCYAGTTCATCATCTCCCCCTTAAATTCTTCATGGTCATCCTTATATCTGAATAATAGAAAGTTTCTTGTACTTCTCAGATTTCTGTTTCATTGCCCTCCCTCRCAGTTCAGTAGGAAGAATAAGTGAAGCTATAATGAGAACATTTTGTCAATCATTTTATCACCTTTTCTATGATGACAGTAGTCTGTATTGTGCTAAACTTCTCTTTTTTTTTTCTGTTAGATGTTTTTTGATCCTGCTTTCACATGCAAGAAAATGTTAAGTATCTTTTCCCGAGGAATCAGAATTTCTGAACGTCTAAAGAAATTATGTTGTTGTTTAAATTTTATTAACCATAGCAAATGACTGGCTTATAAAGCTTTTTACCCCTTTTTAAATATGACAGTCTCAAGGCACTTGAGAGACATTGTGAAAAAGTTCAAAAATTTTTGGTGATAACTTAATGACCCAGAAAACCTTCTTGAAAGAGACAATAAACTTCATTACCATTAGTTAAATTTCTTAAATACATGAGGCACTATTTTTTCTCATCTCTTTCTCTGCAATAAGGAAAAAATTTGGGAGTGTATAATTTTGAGGTTTCATACATCTTGGTTGTTATGCATAAAATTACAGAAAACTTTTTGCAGCATGTAGGACTTTAGTAGCATCACATTGTTATATATCAGGAAACAGCAGGTTTCATAGTAATCTTCCAAAAATTCTTGGGYAAAAACTAATGTAAAAAGTCATTTAACTTCTCAGCAGTATTCTTATCTTCCCTCACCGCTTTGTAGGGATTTAGAAGATCTGTTGGTTCTATTACAGTCATCTTCAAAATGCATTTTCATGGCTTCTGGGTATTGGTTTTAAAACTCTTTAATTCTTTTCTTGAAAATCCATTTCTACCCTTCTAATTTCGCTCTTTTTTCATTGCTGTTATGTCCTTGATTATTGATAGGCTTCGCTAAGGTCAGTCTTCGTAAAAAAAATTTGCATGGTTGAACCAACATCCATCTGACTATTCTCATTCTCTTGACTCCAACATGTCATTTTTTGGCCACCTGTCCCTTTGGTGTTAAGAGACAGAGTTCTCAGAGGACCCCACATGATGAGACTTGGTAGAAAAAACCATGAAAATTTAAAATACTTATGTTGTCATGGACAAACACAGTTTAATCTCACACTAAGCTACAGAGTGTTGCACTGTTCTTACCCCAATAAGATTCAATACAATTTTTTATCATCTCCAGCAAATTAATGTTGTAAGCCAAGTTCATACATTATTAATTCCTTCAAATAGCTAATATGTTTCAAATTATTTAGCCAGTTTTGAAAATATTTTGTCAGATACTAATCCTAAAATATTACCAGCATTTCAGGAAAATTTTTCTACAGAATTGTTTCTTTTGGTTAAACAACATTTTTCTTTGCTTATAAGAAGCTTAAATCACGTTTTTATCTATTGGTATGAATAATCTTAAATGTCAGTCCTACTTACATTTTTTAAAGTCAGAAGAGAAAATTAATTTTTTWAAAGTTGCACTGCATTCAACATCACTCTTTAATTCAGCTACAGACAATTTAGGCATTTAGTACCATAACCAAAAGAGGAAGAAACAAGCTTCAGCTAGAAGGATATCCTTAATTAATAGTTACTCTTCTTCTGATGTCCCAAAAATATTATAGTAAGAGAAAATACTTCCATCCACAGCATTTTTTGAAAAATTGCCAAAATATTAAGAAAAAACTCTTTTTTATCAGTTAAAATTCACACCTCTGTTGTCAGTAAATTCAGCTATTTGGTTTAATTCTCCATGCCTCTAAAATTTGCATTCATTATTACTTATTCATTTATTTAGTTGTTTATTAATTTATTAAAATCCCTCCTTTTAAAAAGATGCATTGATGGATAATCTGAGACCAGTAAGTTATTAAGATTTTAAAACTTTAAAGTGGTTGCTTTATAAACTTATCTTCTCTCAAAATTTTACAGAATTGTTTTGTACTCAGGTTGGCATGTACTGTGAACTTACCAGAGAAGTTGAAAGACATTCCTTAAGAATAATCACAGAAGGTCATACTTCTCAGCTCTATAAGGTTTTGAAACCACACAATATGATTTTTTTTGGTGGTATCCAATATCAAAGTAAAAGGAAAAAAGTAGATGATATAAAGATGTATCAAGGATTGAGCCAAAATTGCATGGTCCCAAACTAATTAACTGTGTAGGCCTTTTGAAACTGTTTGAGTTAGAGACCATACTTCTAATCCCTTTGGTTTAACAAGATGGCTAGACTTCTACTTATTAAAAGTTCTGCAGAACTTCTGGCAATCATTTTGAATCGAAGTGTTTGCACTGCTTACAACACTGGTCTTGCTTTTATTTTTTTTTTTCCCTTAGACTTTGTCTTTGCTATTGCATTCTGCGTAAAGCCTTAATTTAATTCTTGATGCCTCATTTCAGCACCTAGAGATGAAGCCATTGGGTATGAAAGAGTACTCAGCTACATAAGTTTCTGTGACACAAGCTATAACCTGATAATTTGCATCCTGTGAAGGGCTGCCTGTTTAGAGAGACCTGAGACAGCCTTGGAAAGCAGGGAGAGAATTAAAAATAACTAGCTTTTTAAACATGCAGCTGTGAACTGCAACAATCCTGGACATGCCATTTTATAATGGCTYCCCTAATGAGAGCGTTTTGTTATTGAGGGTTCTTAACTCTTTTGCTTTCTTTCTTGCTTTCTTTGGTTTTTAAGTGTTAGCAATCATTACTGTAGCAGCTTGTTCATCATACTGAGGTTTCTCTGAGTTCCTATATAAATATCAGCCTTATTCCTCCTTTCTGGTGTCAAGAGAGCTGGAAATGGCAAATAAGTATTCTTTACTTTAGTATTTTGCTTGTTATCCAAAACCAGCAGGTGAAGGAATAAATTACAGGCAAAGTGTACTTTAAAATMATTTAAGCAGTGATGACTTTGAAAAACAGATTCAGTGCCAGTTTAAAGTAAACATGGGAATTGTTTCTTTATCTGAATTAATTGTTCCATTTTTTATGAGTTCTAGATTTATCTGAGTACTCTTAAAAGAGATTATTTATGAAGTAATCAAATATAAACAAAAACACTGAGGAATTAGTAGTTATCAACTCTTGGAATTCCAGCCTGGGCAGGGCCAGTCCCTCTCTACTCAGTAACTGCCTGGTCTTTACAAGGTTCCTATGACAAGTTCCCATAGATGTTTTTATTTAATCAGAGCCTTTTTTCATGTTTTTTCAATGTGTCCTTCCTCTGAAGAAAAACTACAATTGCCACTTTTGCCATTACTTCAGCTGCCAGCTGCCTGTTAATTTTAGGATAACTTACATGGTCAGGTGTAAGTGAATGTAGTCAGTACTGAACATCACTGAAGTTTACTTGTAAATTATCAGAATACTTCGATTTTGGAAAGAAAAGGTTCCCGCTTTCTTTGAGATGACTGAATTTATTTTTCCTTATTGACTTTTTTCATCCTGAATGGTGTTAAGCCATTTTCTTAGCATGATTGTTCAGGCAGCAACATTTTGTTCTGTAATTTTAATAAAAGGTACAGATATGGTTAGAACAAGGTTAAATGTCACTGAGAGCCTATGTGGTTGAATGGGACCAGCCCTTTTCACCATGCCAGGGATGCTTTTTTCAGACCTACCCAATGGCAAAGACATGTCTTCTCATATATTAATGTAAGTTGWAATTCATATTGATATTATATAGCAGAGGTCACTTTCAGTGAAAAAGTGTGAAAGAGATTTTGGAAGGAAAGGAATTGATAAAAATCATGATACTGACTGCCCACCCCAGAGACAAGTTAATGTGACCATTTATGGAGCTGAAAAAAGGATGCAGAAAGCAGAGTGCTTAGCCACAGAATGATTCATTTTCAAAATTAGGAAGAGAACCAGAAACCCAGGGCTTAAAATGCAGATTTAATATGAAGCCTGGCAGCCTCAATTGAGAAAACCACATCCAGACTGTTTTAACAGCAGGCATCCCTGGCTTTATTTTCTTTTATGTTCCTGTCACATATACAACTTATCCAGGTTGCCAATTCAACATCAGGAAGTGGCCATTACCTTGAAAAAATTTCTCATTTTCACCCTTCTCATAAATATAAATATTTCTACAAGAGAGCTAAAAAATTAAGGTGTGACTTCGATGCTGAAAGTGTTGAGCAACAAGCTATGCTGGTGAGTCTGAAGGGTACTTGAACTGGCTGTCTGCAGCACTTTGCAAGGGAAGGTTTTATAAATTAGTTTAAAATTGCTTTGTTGTTGCTAGTTGGAATGGTAACCGTGATAGCCAGAACTRAGTCCTTTGAATCTTCTAAATGCCTACAGCATTAATTGATCTGTGTAATATTCATACGTGGTAGATTATATCCCTCTTTTAATCAAAGAAAAGGTTGCAGAAGCTCAGGAAGGTTAATAGTGGAATTTCCACTGACTTCAGACGTTGCTCACGGAGGACATTCCCAAATGCCTGACTTTCCATGGTGCTAATGGCCTGTAACTCAGATCAAGGTCAATTGGAAGTCAGCTGCAGTGTGTGAAAATGAGGTCACAGGAATAGAAAGCTGAGCACAGAAAGTCTGGGAARGCAGGAAACTGGGCAATCAGGCCCTAAAATATCATGAAAGACAGATTCAGAGGCATGTAAAAGATTCAAGAACTGAGGATCTCCTGTTTGTAGCCTTTAGCAATTGGTGAACACCACTCTATTACTGATTCTAAAACCAGATAGCACTAAATAATGGAGCTTTAGCAGCCTTCTRTGGTGTCTTCTACTTGTGAGGCTTTTCATTAGCCAGCACTTGGACTTTCAGAAAAGGGAAGTCAATGAAAGTGTGAAAATGTTCAGACCAATTTGCCAGAAATACCTACATGCTTTATGACACAACTATGTAAATTAAATTCACTATGARCTGGTTTGCACAGTATAATAGCAAACACTGGTGAAGGAAGATGCAAGTAAGTATAAAAGACTACGTGAATCTGGTAATGTCCTTAATTTTATTTTGGTTATATTTTAATAATACAATGGYAATTTTCACAAATATATATAGTGAATAGCAAAGGAAGCCAAAACAGCTCGTTTAAATAATTTTATGTGCATTATACTTCCAGTTAGGGAAGTTATTCATGTCTGAAAGGCAAATGGGAGGAAATGCAGTGGTTAATTTGATAGGCATGCTAATAACRGCAGGCAGTTATTGGTCACAGGAACTATACCAAACCTGCTGGGGAATTCACCTGGTTTCATTTATAGGGAAAAATCTATCCTCTGGGTTTCAAGCAGGGAAATAGCAAATGAACTGTCTGAAATTAAGAATGGCAGCCAATATGGTTGCTCACTGATTTGGGGAAAGGACTGCCTGCTGCATACAAAATGTRAAACCATGAGGCATTGGTAGTAGGAGTAGAAGGGAGAATCAGAAATCTGTGACAGACTTTCAGAGCATAAACAAYGAAACTAGGATATATTTTTGATCATAGAAGGCTGGATTGGGTACTGAAATGTCTCATTGTCCTAGAGGACCCAAAGTAAGTGAAAKTTTGGGTTGTTACTTTTATAGAAAGTCCTGTCTCCTGAGGTCACAGACCAACAGGATGTGTGCACTATGGCATTGCTGAAAGTTTAAGTCCTGGACAACTTCAGATGACAGACATAGAGTATTTGATGAAGTTCTCATGCTTGGAAATTACAAGTGTTTCCACAGGATTATCTCCTATGAGTTTTCTCTCATTGTCTGCCAYGGAGAACAATGGAATCTATTGGCTGACATGCCCTTAGTTATTGTATTTGAAAACTCTCAAGAGTAGGATACAAAACTGAAAGTTTTGCAAAATCAGAACCAGTATATAAGCAAAGCATCGGCTTTCCTTTGCTACCTTACATCACATTAATGAGGCTGTAATTCAGCTGCCTTCATTGCAGTATSTCCTGATTTACCAGTGTCACTGGGATCAGCGTTGTGCCCACAGTTTCCATGTTGTAAAGACAAAATAAAGTCTGCTAAGTGTTTTAGTGGCAAGACAGGTCATTGAGGTTGTAATTATCTCTAATTGACACTTGACACAAGCTATAATATTCTTTATGTGCTGCTGAATGGCAGCTCAGAAGGGTGTGAAAGTCTTTTCTATMAAGCAGCAACACTGCTCAGTACGAATGGGAACAAGTGCAACAACACCTATGGGAAATGACTCTTGGAAAGTAATTTTTGTCTGAGTAAGTGATCACTCTATTGTATTTCATTATAACATAAAAATCTCTCTAGCTACCAGCACAACCCAGCATMCTCTTTCTTAACAAATGAATTCATGCTCCATCTTTTTACTGCAATGAATTATCAAGTGACAAATGACACTGTGTCTCTCTGACAGTACAAGAATTGCTATGTCAACATTGACATATAAGAGGTGTTTCTCTATAAATATGTAATCTTTTCAAATGCGTCTTCCAAAATTGTTAAATGGGTTATACTGTCCCACTGGCACCTGAACAGTCCTGATTCCTGATAATATCTTCTAGTACCTCTCTTGTGAAATRAGAAAAAATTATTTTCATTTCATCAGTCATAGCCTTGGGTAACTGGCTACAAAATATTTGCTATTTTGTTTACTCTGAATATGCTTTACAGTGAAAAAGTTATTCTGTAAGTAGTTGCAACTGAAGAAAAATCTCAAATATCTGTAAAAGATGAGYTGCTGACTCAACATGACTATTATGATAAGCATTCAGAATATTCCAGCTCACTTCTTCAAAAGGAGATACTTAGATAATTGCCTGACATTTAATGGAGTACTCAATTTCAAGAAAGCAACATATATCTCATCTCAGATGACAAACCCAATCAGCCATTATTTGGAAATAGGCATTTCACTGTTTAAATAATATCACTGCAAGAATGTCTAGCTTGTGATCTTGAAAATGAAGAATTTTTCCAATTTTCTGAATCACAGATTGTTTAAATAAAGCATTTGCTGTCCTGAAATAGGTAACAGAGAATCAATTAAAAAAAATTACCTCTTTCAAAGATATTTTAATAGAGGTTCACTGAAAGGGATGCATTTCTCTACTGTACAGGTAAACTGTATTTTTTTCCTAGGTTCTGGGTTTTGGGTTTTATTTTTGCTAACAACTATCTCATTYATATTGATGGTTTTCAAAAGGATCTTAATGATTATAGCTTTCTCTCAGTGTTATCTTCTCATCAGAAAAATCTTAAGTAATTTTAACTGTTAGTTAGGTACCTTTGAAAGGCTAACTATGGGTTTTCTTTAATTTCTTGTAAAAAAAGACACTTTTCTATGAAGTTAAAATAGTTGTGACTGTGTTGCTTGAAGCAGAAGATAACAACACCTAGAATGAAAGCCTAGAATGAAAATCAGCTTTCCTAGATGACCTAATGATGAGGCAGTTAACCACTCAGTGAATTTGCAGGACAAACAGACAGTAGCAGGTATTTTTCAGAAGTTTTTGTTAATGTTCCTGTAAGTGCTGAGAGTAGTGGCAAGGAAGTGAAGCCAAAAGCAAGAGGTTGTCAAGCAGAAAAGGTGTGTGAAGCCTTATGTGCATGTGGATTTTTTCTATTTCTGTTGTCTTGAATGAAGTGGAAAAATAACTATAATATCCCTTCTTAGGTAACATTTTGAAGATCTTAACATATAATATCAGTAATCTTCGTTTTCTTAAATCTGTTATTGAAAATTGTTTCATGATTTGGGATAATTTTTTTAATCTTCCTACATCAATGTTTAAAATATGTTCATAGTAGGCTTTCTTCATGAATATGTTAATGAAAAAATTTTGTTAAAAAGTAAGTAATGGTCACATTTCTGAATCACAAAAAGACAATTTATGAAAATGTTCTCACTTTAAGAAATATTAAATTAGTGCTCTTCTTGAAAATACCTGATGATATTTTGTGCAATTTATTCATTTAAATAACACAGGATAATAGAAACAAGGTTATATTAAAGACCCAAAATTAATTACTTAAGCATTGGATTTTCTGAATTTCATTGTCACGCAGCTTGCAGTTTTGGCAGGTAATTCAATATGTATGATTCTTAGCAGTTTAAGAACTGGGGTGCTGTAGAATGTGTATAAATTCATTCTCATTTGATACAAATGGCAAAATTCTCAATCTGCTTAGACTTTGTTCTAAAACTCAGACCTCACAACAAGTGGTCCCTGCCTTGTCTTTGCCAACTCAAAGCTTATTGGCTCCAAGTGTATCAGAGGAAGAACAGCACATTACTACTGAGGCTTTTGATTATGCTTCAGCCCAAAAATCAGCAAAAAGGAAACAGAGAATGCATTCTACCCTTCACTTATGGAAAATATGGTGACTTGGTATGCATTAATGATGAGACATTCAAATCTATAGGCATAAATTCTGGTGCCTTAGAGCCTGCTGACTCAGGATGCTCCCGGTAATTAAGTCACAGAAGACAATATGCAAAGTAACTTCAGATTTAGAAAGAATTAAATAATGTGTCTGGAAAGAATAAGGAAGTAGACCTGAAGGCTTAGCTATATCATTTGGAATATATCATATGTATATAAGGCCACAATTGCCTCAAAATGAGGTCACATAACGTACAGTTACTAGGAAATGTTAGAAAAACAAGCTGAAGTTAAATATGCTTTTATGTACCATTGGTTTCACAGTTAGAAGTTAGTGGCAAGACTGCAGTTGCAATAAAATCTAGCACTGTCTTCAAAGGAATRGGTAAGCTGGATTGAACAAACACACAAAAAAAGATGGCCCAAGCACAGTAAGAATAACAAAATTAGAAAGTTATGTCTGATTTCCACATTAAAAAAAACCCTGACTAATCAACTGACCTGTGCAATACCAGTTAAGATCTCTGAAAAGATTAGAAATCAAGTTCTGATTTGCTACATGTCTTGAAAAAATGGGCTAAAACTGGTCATACAAAAAATTGGACCAATTTCTCACTAAGAAGGTTCTTTTGTATAGGTTTTAGCAATGAGATATGAAGACAGAGGAGTTCATTCTCAATGTAAAACACATGATTCTCTCATGTACAGATATATACATATACATTTATCCATATAGCTGAAATATACATACACATATAGAGTATAAAACATTCATATACTTATTACTTACACAGCCAGGAATGTAAGAATTAGCCTTTTTTTGAGAGACCTATGCCAAAAATTCAGATCAATGCATGAAAGAAACATTTTAAAAGATGTAGTGTCAGCTAGTACCCTGGAACAAGTTTAAACAGACCTTTGGAAAGCAAGACATAATTGTTGCAGAGAAACTATTTGTCTCCCAATTTATTTTAAATTTCTCTAAATATTTATAAAAATGAAAACAATCATAGATATGCAGAAAATCATAAATGTTCACAGGTTATGTCATGCTCTAGTGAACCATTTCCTGCATGCTTTTAYTAAGGATAAATTCTCAGTATTGTAAGACCACTGGATAAGCCTGACAGCTCATTAACTTACTATTGTTTTAAGTGACATGAAAAGTATTACAGAAACAAACAATACTTGGCTAATGGAAAGTCAAATTTCTGCCTTTCAATAACTTAGTACATGAAGTTACTACTGAAATAAGTACAAAAGGACCAGATTTTTTTTTAAGTATTTAGCTAGGCTTTTACATACAGAAATGATTCCTCTAAAAAAAAAAAGTACAATTCTGTGTGATCTAGCCTTTACAGGATCTAGTAAAAAATGAATGAGAATAAATCACCCTCATTAAACCTGACAGTCCATTATGTCATCAGATATTACAAACTMCCTGCTACTGCTGTGTAGGCATCATGTATGGTTCTGTGAACATATCTGGAGACTGATTTTTGCCCAAAAACATTGAGCTTAACATTAGGAATTGTAATAAACAGCAGAGCCAAATTTGCATTCTCTATGCTTAACTGCAAATAGGTTCTGTGTTCTGCAAGTTAAGGCAGATTGCAGAAATTCAGACTTATTTAATAAAAAAATAAGAAAAAGGGACAAAGAAATAATATTGAATTATTCAAGCTATRTCTTGAAGAAGTTCTGGGGTCTTATTTTGAACCTCTAGAGAGAATGGAACCACCATCTGAGTGAAAACTCTGGAGTAAAAATGGCATAGTAGAAAAATTACCAAATCAGCCGGAAAGGGTTTCTTCCTTCATATTCCCTAGTTTTGAGGTCCTCACTGGAGAAAAATACATGTAGGAGTATTCTTCCTTGTAAAGAGAAATACTAATAAAAAAATTAAATGGTGTGAAAAGGTAGTGAAAAACAATGTCAATTACAAAGCTGTGACATCTGATTTTTTTAAGCACGGAAGTACTTAAAGTGAGAATATGATCAGAATAAAAATTGGAAGCAACAGCATACAGTACATATAGCCACACATTACACCATTACTGGTAATTATATATTCAGTGCCAGTAACCACTCACGTGGATATTTTGTGCTGGGTATTTCTGAAATCAACCTGGAAGTTTCAATCCTTTCTGTGGCTGGCAGTCACAGGAGTTTTCTTCTCCTTTTTTTGGAGCAACAAGACAGCAGTTTTTATTTCTAATAACATCTTTTCTTAATCTCCTTTCAGATGGACTGCCTGTCTCAAATTGAGACCAGAGTGATTTAGACTTAAAAGAATGGGTATAATAGAGCTGTGGCATGTTTAAATCCTCTCTTTAGGAACATAAAACTCAATTAGAACTGCAGTCTGGCAGACAGTGTAAAAAAGGACTGTGAGGGAATTCTTGTCTAGTAAATCATTCAGAACTTCATCAAAATGAAAAGCATAGTTTAACTGCAAATATGGTGTGAAAAAAATATGAAGATGAAAGTTTATTTGGCATTGATTTTTTTTCTGGACATGGAAAGCTGATATACTRTATGGAATAGATAAAAGTGGAAATCAGATTTAAAGTATGACATGGTGAAAAGCATCAGCTGTAYTACACAGGTATTCTTCACCCCAAATTTTCAAGTATTGAGAAAAACAGGAAGAAAAAAACAAAACAGTTTGGAAAATATTACTTTTGGAAGTCGCAGCCCAATTATTTTTAAATAAAACAACTTTTAATAACCCAATTTTAATGTTAAAATATTCAATTGCCATCCAGAARAGATCTAGAGAGATTGAAAAAAGAAAATCTCTTTCAGTGAAGAAGGTGATGTCAAAAAGGTCTGGCTTGTGAAAAGTATTGTAACAMTTTGTTCCACTACCTTATTCTTTTGTGAGGTAATCCTCAATTCTTCCCCAACCTTTAGAAGATAACAACAGCTTTAAAATGTTACTGTGCTTGTGAAGAGTCAGAAAAACATGGTGATGCTGAGAGCAAAGCTTCCTTTCACCACTCTCCCCTGGCTGYCAGATTCTTCTCAGGCAGACAACACCACCCCTCACTTTAGGACAAACCATCTCTGTGGTGTCTGCACCTGCCTCTAGAGCAAAAGGATTCTGCAGTTGGCTTCAACACCTCTCAGCAGTGATATTGTGGGACARCACAGGCACAGTGCAGCTTCAAAAATGGGGCATCTGGAACATGGTCTTGCTCTCTGCATATGCCTAAGAACAGAGAAGGGAGGAGGACAGGGACTTGAACTGTAGCTGAATCAAGTGTGGCCATATGGAGACTTTTTCACTGTCTACATCTCAYGTTTATAATCTCCAAATTCCTCATGAAAATAGTTTCTGTGATTATTTAGGAAAAAACAYAGATTACTTAGTTACTAGTGTTTCTTTAAAGAACTTAAATCTTATGCAAGAAATATGAGGAAGTAGTGGTGACTTCAAAAAGTTATTTATCAAGTATAAGAAAGTAAGAAGTGTACCATGATTCCCTCAAGAAGGCTGAAAGAGTAAGACTGGTAAGCTGAGGGAAAAGTCAAACAGAAGTACCTTTTCTACAACTGCCCATGGAAACTGAACTGCTACCACACCGAAAATATTTCTTGGTGAGCCTATTTTTTTCTGCTCTTATTTTTCCTTCATTTGCACTTTATCCTAAAAAGAATTTGCCCTCATACTGTGTCAATAGACAAAATGTCAAATGGTCAAAACTCATATGTACAAGGCTAAATGTGACAACCAATATTTTAGATACTGAGACGAACTCCATTTTTGATAAAATAAGAGTTGCACCAAAATACTTCTATTTAGGTTGAGAGAAATTATTGACTAGCTGCATCAAAGCCCAGTTAAATTTCTTTGCAGCAAAATCCCCAGAATGCCAGTGAAAACAGAGCAATCCCTGCTATTCCTRTGCATGAAGCTGGGGATCAGGGTGCATGAGACTCTCTGTGATAACTGTTTGCATTTAAGAAGAATAAAGTTGTCTTAAAATGTGAAAACAGAGACACAGATTAATATCTTAGCAGAAATGAAAAGACTACTTTTTTTAAGGTAGATTGGAATGATTTAGGGTAAATTCTGTGTGCTGCTGCCTTCTCCACAACTTTTGCATCTTGAGCTCCTCAGCTGAATGAAACACTTGTGACTGCCCAAACTGAACCTGCAAACCTGAACTCAGTCTCAGGTTTTGGCAGGAAATATAGTGCTAATTGAATTAGATTTAGGGGTTTGTGGACGAACATAAGAGCACATTATTTGAACAGATTACTCTTCTCTTAAAATACAGAGTTCTGTTTTATAGCTGGAGTTTGAAAAGGATTCTACTGTGTTCAGACAAGGCAGACACATGCACATGTATAGAAACCTATTTAACAATATCTATTGGCTGCTTAGGGATCCAATGAAGGCACACAGGGAAGCAGGAAGGATTCCTTTTATCAAAGATAAGGGACCCCTTCTGGTAAAGGGGTCCCTACCTGCCAATTTGATATGATAAACTTCAGCATGTTTCTGCTGATTTAAAGTTGGAAAAAGGATTTAGTTATTAAAATATTTTTGTGTAAAGTTTCTGACAATTAGAAATTTTAGACTATTAATCCAGTCAGGTAACATTGCTCTCYGTTCATAAGGATCCTTCATTTAGGGGAGACTTTTGAAGTCCTATTAGAATCATTCTTCATTTTTTAAACATTAAAATACTCCTTTAGAGCTTAAGGACTTACTGGAGTTGCAGTACTAAATGAAACAATATTTGTATTATAAAAAAAATGAAGTTGTGATTGTAAATTTCAGGTTTCTATAGTGGAATATTCCCTCATTTAGCAAAGTGGTAAAAATGTAAATTYATGTTTATGAGACACAAGGGGTTTATTATTACTGCTAGTTTTGCATAAGGAATTGAAAATGAAACAACATCCTGATTTACACTGAAGTGAGAACTTCAAAATCCCCAGATTATTTAATCACACTAGTGTGTATGCAAAAAAACCAAGCCTTGCTAGCACAAACACAACAGGACTCTAGAAGAGAGCTGTAGAATTTTCATCCAATACACTAGTTTAAATACKCAGAAAAATTACCATTCTTTACTCAAATAGAAAATAGAACACAAAAAAAAATTTTTGTTTTTGTAACATTGTTAGTCAGTGAAAATTTTGACCTGAAAACCTTTTAAACCAGGTATCTTTAAATCATCTGCACTATTATTTTCCTGCTCCACCTAYATAGTCTGGCTATTTGTCTCAAAACTCATATTTTTTAGTTAATACTGTATTCTCAAATTGCAGCTGATTTGGATTCCACACAGATATTCTTCTAAGTAAGTCAAAACCATATATCCAAGACACATGGAAAATATGACTGACAGGAAGCCAAATACATTTAATTTAAAATTGTAAAGATAGCAATAGTTACWACTTTTTTTTCAATAGAAGCATCTGCTAGAAGCCAAATTTAYAGCTTATTCCCACAGTGTCCATCAAAGAAGTACAATGGTCAAACAGCAAGTTTTTAAGGCTTTGAGTTTTCTAAAGGCTCTTGACAGCATCTTTTGTTATCCCCTCAGATATCATGTTGCTGGATAAATACCACMACAGAACTGGGGGAAGATATACCAAAGTTTTCCAAAAGAAAAAGGGTAAGAACCACAGTGTTATTGTCAAAACAGCAGCATTTTGGGGTTTTTTAATAGGAAGACAWAAAGATTAACACAGTAAACACAGAAACTTGTTTGAATAGAAGCAATGTAATTACCAGGTCAAGATAATTTCTTCTGTTTTCCATAAATAAAATTACATTTGAAAGCATGTCAAATGTTTCTCTCTCCTCCTARGAAAATGGTGTGAGCACAAAGTTTTAATATTTATGTGTTTTCCCTTRTAAAAATCCATGAACAAAAGACTTCACCACTCTAAAGGTTACACAGAATTTAAACAATAGGTTAAGTTGATTTGAATAGCCTTTTGGCATATTGATTTATGCTATAAGAGTGGCCAAGGGTTTTAACAGTTTAAGCAGGATAATGGGGTAGAGAAAGCATGCTGAGCAAATGCATTCCAAGATTTAAGGACTTAAAAATGTCTGAATTAAACTAAACTGACATGTATTCATTCTTAGCAAATTTGCTGTAATTATAYTGAGAATGTCTGAAACAAGACTGTGATCACCTGCCAGCTGATCTGAAGGGGATACTGGTTCCCTTTATGGGAACTGCATTTCAAGCTGTTGGCCACATACCTAGACATTAAGCAAATGGAGCAATATCTCAGTTAGTATAAAAGCATTACAGAACTAAGGCCACTTCAGCTTTGGCCAGTTTTTGTTGAATATACAGATGGCAATAAAATAACAAAAAGCTCAAATGAAATCATCTTAAGTAACATGAAAAATATGTTAGCAAATTGATCTATAATCAGTGCAATAGGATGGCACAATCATGCACTAGACTGAAGTCAATCACTTAAATATGTGAGGTCTCAGAATTCTGAGAGAAGGATGATTAGTTTAATGGATAAATAGAAATGGCCATAAAATCAATTAATTTGTATTTTAATAAGCATTTTATTGCCCTCTGACTTAAACAATCTGTGAAGTTCAGTAAAGCTCAATTAAATCTGGGTCATCCAAAGAGCAATTTTCTTCATAGTCTTTTACCATGTAAACCCTTAACATTCCTGATCGTTTCTGTTTTCCTTTTCAGAGAAAATTGGTGATTCTTTTCCTTGCACTGCATTTCAATAACCACCCCACAAGGATTTCAGATCTGGTGTACCACTCCTCTCTTTCTGCCATCGGACCTGGGGGACATGCTAACTGTTATAGCCCAGAGAGGAACCCAAAAAACTTTGAAGGATATCTTTTCAGGAAATGAGTTGGAATTACTAGGGTTTTTCAATATGACCCACATGTCCTTTTTTTTTAAATTGTGTATGACTCACAGGTGAGTCAAAGCTGTATGATCATTTGATAATCTGTGACATGCTACCTGTGCATGGATGGTTTCTTTTGTCTCTACTCCTCTTTCTATGACCCCTGTCTGTTTCAATGGAAGAAGAGATTCCCTGGCATTTAACAGACTTGATTTATTCCTCTGTAATGCATACAGCTCTACATCTAAATTGCTCCAGTTTTTGAGGATGGGAGCTGTAAATTGCTGAGAATTTGCATATGATGMAGGATTTGGCAGGAAGGGCACTGAAAAATATTCTTCTGTTTGACATTTCCARTATTAGACACCTAAATCCTCAGTTAGACTCTGAAGGATATGTCCTGTTTGTGGAGCAGCTGATGTTCTAGCTGACATCAATTGACACCATGGGTGAAAACGTGCTTGAGACATTGGAATCTCTAAATACAGAGGGACAAAAATAAAGAGTGAAGAAAGGTACATTTTTAATTAGTACAAAACATTGTGGTTAGGACTAGCAAAAAGGAAAAAAAATGCAGACTTTCTTTAAAATTTAGTAGTTAAATTTTCAATTTAGCTGAGATTTTTATGAGGATCATCACTCCTGACTTTATTCACAAGGCAAGCCTGGTTGACAGGCTACACCTATTAGGCTAACCTGATTTGTGAAGGAAGACTTTGGTACGATGTCTCCAATAGGTGAGATGAATTTTTATGATTGGGTGGTGAGACATAAACAAATTTCAAATTCCCACCATTTACCACATGAGTCTTGACAAGACTGGAAACAGATGAACCCTCAAACTTAAAAATATCAGTAATAAAATATCARTATGGAACCTCTTAGCAATTCCATTTTCTCTGTTTCCACAGYCTTTTTTTGTTTGKTTGGTTTTGGTTGTTTGATTGGTTGGTTGTATTTTTCGTGTGRCATCCTTCACAGTGTTCACAACCCTGCATTTGTACAATTAATGGTTTCCTCTTAATCAGCCAGGAAACCACAACAGCTCCACTTGGAGTCTGCTGAGTCCTGTCTGGTCAGGGATCCCAACCAGAATCTCCCTTACAGGGGAGCCCCAATTCCCAGAAGATATTCCAACAAGTACTCACCATAAGTCAGTATCCTGCAGACGTGGACAGCTTTGCTCTTTGCATTAATTATTTTATTTTATTTTATTTATTTATGCATGAAAATTGACGTTTTGATTCAAGATGAACCTGGGTCACATTCCTCCTTTCTGATAAAATATCAAACCTGTTCTGAGCAGCTTTCCTGGGCACCTACTGGCCAGTGCCAGGTGGGTGCATAGGGCTGAGTCGGATTGATGTGGTTGCCCTTATCCTCTTGGCTGGCAAAGTGACTGAGGAGAGGAGTTTACACAAATCCATTAGAGCACATGTGTGCAGGAAACAAAAAAAAAATGCAGTAAGAATCTACTATAATCTTTATTACAAGCTCACTTGCATGAATAAAAAACAGCAGTTTATATAATTGCCTCTTTCTCAGACATTCAGGAAACTAATCTGGTAGATTCAAGTTGGATTATAACAGCTCCCTTTAGAGAATTCCAAGTAGTGTTGCACCAGAGAAATCCAGCAAAACTGAATGGCCAGTATGTTGTTATTCAGACTTGGAATGCAGCCCTAACAATGCATTTTTTAACTTCTAGGTCCTCTAGTATCAAGCATWTCTTCTATAGCTGTTCACTCATCTTATCATACTCCTAAAGAAGTGTATCTATATAGATTCTGCATACATAGGTTTTGGTTTTTTTTCCTTTTGYCAKGACCACAAATGTCTTATTTAGAGAAACATTTTTTCCTTGTTTTGTGCTTTACCAGTTCTCACACRCCATGTTTTCCTACTTTGTGGTTTTGAATAGCAGCAAGACTGGGAAAGAATTTCACACTGTGATGCATTTTTAAAACAGTTTTGCTACTTAGAATGCAAATTTTGTAGGTGCAAGGAGCATTGATAGCTGCTGTACAAATTGAAAAGCTTTAAGCAGGTGCAAATTCATTCACTTGTCCAAAGAACTTACACCTGGTAGAGAGCTCTCCTTACAGTGAACCTGCAGGAGATGGAGCAGCTTCCTTCCAAACTGAGACAAGTGCTTGTGCTGAGTTATTGAGGGTGAGTTCTGCTGCAGGACCTTCTTAATTCTGATAGGCAAATACAGAAGGATGAGTTGATGGGTTTGGGGAACCTGAGCCTCCTAAAGAMAAGTCCTGTAACTCTTGATAAAAAYTGGTTTTGGTTCTCTTTTTCTGTATTATAGAAACCCTGATGTATTTGTACATCAGGGTAAAAGTAATGTGACAAAATCCCAAAATTGGAAGTTATTTACAGTGAACTCTTTTAAATTAAAAACCAGCTGTATGTCTCTGGTATGGGTTAGAAATATGTATATTTTCATGATTTTTCTTGATTTGCTAATCCTGAGAAATGCAAAAAAAATTGCCTTGAGTACTTCATGCCAAATGGGTAAAATAAGTGTCCTGATTTCTAGAAGCCCTTACTTACAGATACATAGGTTTGGGAACTCAGGTCACCTCTTTGGGTGCTCCTGGAAGCTTGAGACTCCTGCGGGAGATCCGAGGGTCTTGGGATAAATCTAAAAATAACTATGCCTTTGATCTTACCCCCTGGAAAAAGCTGCTGAAGTTGAGAGAAGAAATGCAAGCYACAAGAGTTTAATTAGCATAATTATTAGTGTGTCACGGAGTGAAAAGTAGCATTTTTAGATTTCACTGTATAGGTGAAAAGGGGCAAAGATGGAGGAATTTGGGTGTGTCTATTCTCCTTTCCTGGTTCTTCTTCCCCTCCATCTTTGCAGTGGAGGTGGCATTTTCTTGATTGGGTTATGGTAAGATTTCACTGTCTAATATGGATCGTAGTTATTGGTACTTAAAGGAAAACATTGTTAACATACTTTAGGGTATAAAAGTTCCAGTGCCATTGTAGGAAGGTCAGATTTTGCTTTTCTGGCTTCCTGTAAACTTCACACTGGACAGAGAGAACTTTCAGAGATAAGAAAAGAATAAACAACTCTTCAAAGACAACTACAGGATTCCAGCTCTCTTTCAAACTTTGCTATTTACTCTCAGGGCACAAAAACACTAGATACCTGAGACATAGGTGCCAAACAACTCTGTTTTAATGAGGTTTTTAAAAACGTGCTATTTCTTTTCTACTGACATATTCCAAAGTCCTTTCCTATTTCTCATCTTCATTTTCTTAATTGTTCTGCTATTTGCTATTTGTTTACTGTTTGTTTCCCTCTAATATCTCCTTTACTTTTATTTTAGTGGCTATGTCTTATTCTACCTTTACTCTAGAGCTGTGTTTCTTTATGCTTTCAGAGAAAAGCCATGGAATATCTGCCCCTCCCTTCAAACACACACCCACAAACATGGACACACTCAAATCCACTGGGTGCTAAGCTTGCTGCAGCTCCTCCACCAGTGCTCCTYTTTGTCTTATAGAATGTTGGCATTTTTTTTTCTTCCTACTCAGCTCCCTGTACAGAAATCAATGTTCTGCTACACTGGCTGCAGTGACAGTAATGCAGGAGATGCCAGCCCAACAGCAYGATGCACAAAGAACTGTTCTCCAAAAATTCGTCTCTGCTAAAAAAGGAGGAGGAAGCCACACTTTGTTTCCTTCATGGACAGAGTAGCAACACCAATTTTTTTTCCTAGCTCATCTGCTCCTCTTCTTCCCCCTAACTTACCCTCAAATCAAGAACTGAATAATTTAGGCTTACAGGAGARTTCAAAGGAAGGACTTAAAAATTGTTCCTCTTTTATTACATCATAATCTGGTAMAAGAGCAAAAAGCATAAATGCTGTTGCTTTCTGAAAGGTAAAGAGAGGCTATTACTTGGGCCAGCAAAATCTTTGTGGGGGATTAGTGTTTTGTTCCCTCAGATTAGGAGACATTAAAAAAAAATATAATCTTGAATCCTTGACAGTATTTCCCTGAGTTAATCTCCTCTAGTGGCTGCTGGTATTTGCAGTGTCTGTCAATGTCAGTCTCTTCTGGTTATACCATGCRAGAGGGTAAATTGTGGAACAACCCMCACACTGATCATTCAGGAGAGTAAAATTATGCTCCAGTGCTAGAAAAGGGATGACAATGGACTTAATTTTCAGCTGGGCAGGCTTCAGAGATGATATAGACAGGTCCAGTATGTTTCCAGTGAATTAAACATATTTAGCTTCACAAATTATCCTTTAGTAGTTCCTGCCTTTTATTTCTTGGTGGCTGTTTTCCCCCTGCCATTATTCCACATCTGATCTTTTTCCCCKGTGAAATAAAACATAAGGAGTAAAATCGCTGTTTTCTGGGCTGTTTGTTTGGGCATTGTTGATACTGAAAATCTGAGGCTGTTTGATTCATTTTTCATGCTGAAGTATCCTTGGTTTTGTTTCTTGATGGGGTGAATAAAACTACTGGGCTCAGACTCAATGCTGGGGTGTGTAGCTGGAATTGCATTGAGGAGACCAGTCAGGAGTGTGTTTAGACAATCACAGGCTCTGACCTGCAGAATTAAGGTTATCAGAGCCTAGTGGATTTTCAAATGGTTTCTGATAAAAATTGCCTGAGTATTATGTGGGGATGGATAAAGGGAGATTTTGTTTTGCTTATTGAAGTGGTTCAACTAACTCTATGCAAGACTAGTGCTTCACACTTGGCTGTTCTCTTTCCACCTTTCAATAAATATATTTGAATTGAAAGAATGAAAGAGAAAGGATAAAGTAGACACTGTTAGAGGCTTACTGGCAAATCATTGAAGGCAYAGGAAGGTTAGACAGCTACCTGTGCTACATTTTTATCCTAATGTGACCCACTGAACTATTTCACAATGATCTGTAACATGGAAATTTGATCCAAAAATATTTACCACCGGGGTTCACTTTTTCCCTGGAACTATACTTACTGTAATAGTACTTCAACATGGACAAATACAGAACTGCACTAGTACCAGAAAAAATACAGAGATTAAGGAGTATTTTAATTGTCTTCAGCAGTTTTCTGTATTGTTTCTGAGTGAAAATGCAAGCTTGAATATTTTGAAAATTCTTTTTTTTTTCTCCCAATCTTATTTTCTTTGTGTTTAAAAACCACTTATTGTAACAATGCTGAGCAATAGAAGTGTTTTTTATTTTCAAAGCATTAAATAAGGAGCAACTAATTGCATTAGCTGTTTGGCACAGGCTCAACACAGCCTTCACCYTTCATTCAATTAGAGCTTGCTTTGAATTTGGTGAGGTCAGATTGCATCCCATAGGTGTTATGACTCAGACCATTCCCTACCCATATTTTTTACAATTACTGAAGTAACACTAAGAGCTGTTGACAAATGAGGTACATTTCATTAGGTCTGTTTAGCAGATGGGGAAAGCAAGTCATGACAAAAGGAAATAACTTGATAGCAAGTGGCAAACCCGGTCATTAGTCCCGGTGAAGCTGTGTTTTGATATGGGAGAGGCAAAAATGGAAAGAAAGAATTTCATCTCCTTTGTTCGAGTACATTTGTCATCTTGCTTGAAGTCAGGAGGTACCGCAAATTGATTTGGTATATGTGGCATAAGGAATTCTGATAGGAGCCCTTTCTTTTTCTCTGCTTACAGATAYACACATGGATGAATATTCTGTCCATATCCATAGAAAAACTGCAGTGGATTACACAAATTACAGACGTCCATCTTTTAGCAGGAGACTAGAAAATTTGTTAGYAATCCAAATTAAAACAAGCATTGCCTCATCGTGAAGATCACTCTGCATAGYTCATTTATAATGACAGTCACACTTCAATGCCTCAGCCAGTGATCCCAGTCAGCCCAGCAATGTATCCTGGTCTCATGAATTGAACCTACACGAGTCTGCCCTCTGGCATAAGGGCCTTCACGTTCCAGTTAGAAACCAGCCTACCTAAAATCAAGATCCGAAACCTCTTTTTCTGCTCAGATTCAGCACCCGCCTCTGAGCGCGCAGCTGCTGGCAGCCCGCAGGCTGGTGGTGGCCCTGTGCCCTGCGCTGCTGCCGGCTCCCCAGAGGGGACAGCATCGTGGAAGCATTTGGGAACACACACGGATAAAATGAACAATATCGGACTGAACAACCTCGTGTGCCGCCGAGGGTTATTAATCTTTAAGAGGGGTCTGGTTTCAGCGCTCGGAGCGCACACGCCAGCTGTGCCAGCGCCAGCCGGAGCACGGAGGGGCGGGGGCGCCGGGACACCGATGGCAGTGCCACCCTCGCCCGCGCGGTGGCAGCATGTCCGAGCGGCGTCCGAGCCGTGTCCGAGCGATGTTAGCGGTGTCCGAGCGGTGTCCGGGCGGTGTCCGAGCGATGTTAGCGGTGTCCGAGCGGTGTCCGAGCGGTGTCCGAGCGATGTTAATGGTGTCCGGGCGGTGTTAATGGTGTCCGAGCGGTGTCCGAGCGATGTCTGAGCGGTGTCCGAGGGTGTCGGCGGCGAGCCGGAGCACGGGCGGCCCCGGGGCACGGCGGGCTGCCAGGCTGGGCCTGGGGCGAGAGGGGACGTGCGGAGCGGTGGGGGCGCGGGSCCTGGCTCAAGGACAAGCTGCTTTACTCTGCTCAGCTCCAAGGTTTGCTCTCTCGGCCCGGGCCGGGGGACGGCTGCCCTCTGGGGTCTCTGCRGAAAGTGCACCGACTGTGCCCCGCACCTCCCCAGGGTCGTGCAGGTTCGCTGCGGCGGCTCCCGTCTGAAGCGTCTGCTGCCCGGGGTCAGCTGTTCCGAAATTGTCCCATTCCCAAACAGAATTTGTCAATCTCTTTCCAAGATGGGAACTGGGAAGGGAAAGCAGGAGTGCAGCGCGTTGCAGGGCGGGGATCCTTCCAGACCTGCAAGTTCAAGTTAAACTTTGAGAGATACGAATGGTTCTTCTGACCCATTCAGCATCTCTGGGCTTTTTCTTACCTGAGGACTCTTTCAGAGCTCCAGTTATGAAGTACCTGAAGAGCATCTGTCCCTGATCACTTCGCAATTAGTCTGCAACTTCTTTTGAAATAAGAAGCACACAGATATTCTTTTAAAAACTGACTTTTTTTCCTCCTCGAGTTTGCAAGACCAAAGGTATTTTTACTGAGTTGATGTACAGGGCTTTCATGATACTGAAGTAATTTATGAAGATGGAACTGAACTAAAGTCTTTTATACCAGTCTTGAAGAGTGAGGTAACTGCCTTTTGCTGGAATACAGTTTTATGATGTGCAATAAAATACTCTATAACCTATTTGATAGAGTGGAAAAATAAATTTTCTTCAGCATCACCTTTATGTTGCCACAATGTACCATTTTGTGTATTATCTGACTCTTATGCTTCACATTCAGCAAGGGACTACTCCTTTTGCAGAGCTCTGCTATATCTGCACACAGACATTTTCAATATGGTTGGGGCAACAARTTGCACACAGTAAACTGTTGTTCCTATTTATAAAGTCTAAGCTTAGAAATCATCAGGGAAGCAAGATATCCTACTCAAACTCCTGGTGTTTGTCTGAAGTAATCTTAATGAAGAAAATTTGATATCTGAAGAAATTGTTATAGGAATATGCAAATAAKTTTTTGCCTAGAGTCTTGATTTTAAAGCTCTTTTTTTAAAATAAAGTTCAAAACAAAGTCTTGACACAGGCAGTAGTTGCACAATGGATTCAGAGAAGCCAATTATTTTTAAAGTTTTTTTTTACCCAAAGACCTGAAGTTTAAGTATTTGACTCTTAGTCTCTTTAGTCTCAATGAGGAGACTAAATACTTAGTCTCTAAGTATTTAGTCTCATTATTACTGAGACCAAATGCTATGGAAGCAATTTAGGAGAAAGCAGTGAGTGTTTCTGACCATGTCTGATTTTTAAACATAATCACCAATGCAAAGTTTGGRACCAGGGCATTAATACCAGATCTGCCAGTCTGTTGTTATTAATTTTAATTTAATAGGGCCAATGAATAACTGAGAGGCTTCTGCTAAATGAACAGCTCCAAGAAAGGAAGAAACCTTCTTTCAACAGCCTTTTGGTTTAGGTAGTCCAYTCAGAAATATGAAATCCATGTTCAGATTCATTTGTGAGGAAATTTGAATTTCCTTCTCTGACATTTTGGGAGTGACGCTAAGACATCAGATTCTTGTTTAGGAGGAAGTCAAGAYGCTCAGCTCTTTGAATTTTGGCCAAAATACAAATATTTGTTCTTTTGGCCATTTCACAGATTTAAAATTACTTTACAGAATCTTGAGGCAGAAATCACATGAATGTCAAAATATTAAATATATAGGAAATGACAGAGAGATTAAAGACTTTGGCCTAGAGTTCCCTAATTTTAGTACACAGGAGGAGTAGATAAATTCTGAAGCTTCACAGTTACTCCCAGGTGTGYCATTGTTGCCTTCATATATTATGTCTCAAATAGTTCTTTCTTCTTCTCTGTGCCTTAATATTTCCCTTGGAAAAGTGAATCTAATGCTTCTGAGCCCTCCCTTTTTATTACTTTGTTTTCTAATAAATAAAGAGAGTATTTGTTATTGTAAATAATTTCTGATGGGTTATTTTGKCAGCCTCAAAAGTAGGGGTAGCTTCAACCATAATAAAGACAAATTTTGTCTCTTTCAGTAAATGAATAGAAATATTCAGTATGATGGTGGCAGGACATACAGAAATTAGACTTTGGTTTTTTTTCTCTACTATTATTAATCCTAAGGTATTAATGACTTTGKCCTAGCATGTCTTGCTGAGAATTAGTGGCTGGATGAAAACACTTCCCCAAAMGGGACAGTGATTAATTCTCAGTAAAATTCACTAGGGATCAATCAATCTAACCAAACTATTCAATAGTGTTGTGAAAGAATTTAAAAAGAAATAATGTATGAATCTGAAAGGTTTTTTTTTTTTTTTAAGTAACATTATTGTAAAAAGAAGCTCTTAAGTAACATATACTGTTTAATTAGAAAGTGTGTAAATATGTACCTCAAGGAACATTATGATTATCAGCTTTCCTCTCTGTAATGAGGTAGTAATATAATATTATTGCATTCAAKTTCTCTGGAACATGGGACAAGAGCATCTGTGACTACACAGTAAACAATGGCAGAAAGCACTGAGCTTTGTGGTATTGCCTGGAGTGCAATCATGGAAGGATAGGCATCATGGTTTACCTTTTATGAATAAAAAGACAACACTTTCCTTATCAGTTTTCCATTCCTGCTGTAAATTGGCTTTGGCCTGAACGTCCCAAAGCTGGCCTTCTGCTTGACAATGRAATGTACTCTGTGGGGCAAACTTCACGCAGCTATTAATCTCTGCAATCTACTTGGGCTTCTGRAGGTTCAAAATTCATCAAAGAGCGTGTGGCTAGACCTAACCAATATGCTGTGAGGTCTGTCTTTGTGCTGATTACAGTTCACTATGTTATACGTGGACACACATGCATGCAGAWATTCCATGTTGCTTGTTCAGTCAGTGATGTAACAGTCTCTTTGAAATAAAATCATCTTTGATTTACTGGAAGAAAAACACTAGGCTTCCTCTATGATACCCTGTGGAAGATGGTTGYATAAAACTAGCAACAGCCAATACAGGGTCAAAAGGTCTTAGTAACAGGTATGTTTAAATTCACCTGCATTTAATCTTTGCAGCCTTGAAGTACTTTGGACCATCATAGAAAATGATACATTTTGTAGTCTTTTATCTCTCCAGAAGAGAGACAATTAAAAAGAGAGGGTGAAAACATTTGTGTGTGTGGATGGAACATGAGATTCTTTTATGAAGTAAGCTATAAAAATGATGGCCCTCTAGTCTAAACGCCTATTTCTSTTAAGGTTGGTTGTAATCCCAGCCTTCATATATCACCTATAAAGGTCTTTGTTACAGGAAAACCTTTCTATTCTCCACTCTTCAAAGCAATCTATTAAAGYCTATCTTTTTAGCCTACCAGGCCCTGCAAGAGGTTATATGGATGTATGAATTGTACTTTGTAGTTGCAGAACTGAGCTTTTAAAGGCAATGGGGTTTGACAAGCTGCAAAGGTGGCCTTAACAGTAACTGCAAAGAGCTACCGTGTGCTAGATTATTTAGAATTTRTTATTTTCAATGTGTCCCAAGTATATGGGTCCTGCTTCAGAGCAGAGCTGCGAGCTATGGCTAAGTTCAGTGACATTAGCTATTGCTCATGATCTAAGGACAATTCTCAGCTAGGAAATGCCAGTCTTAAGGTGCAGGGTGCTGTCAAGGCCATTCAAAGTTTGAACTTGTTCAGTGTCACTTTGGTGTGCTGTTGAGTTTAAAGGCAGAGCAGTATCTGTGTTACATGAAGGAGCTTTAGTTTGCCAGTAAATCTTAAAGGAATACCAATTTTAGTCCTTTCAACAGCAGAATTCTTTTGAACTCCTGTTGGATACAGGGATCGCAGGGATCAATCACAGTATTGCAGGCAGGATGTGTTCATTCAGTAGCTGCAGCTTTGGCACCAAAAGAGGATTGTTGAAACTATTTTCCTTTTAGCAACAGGAGTAAGTGCTCTAAGGAAACATAACTCAGTAAGATTCCATGATGCATAAACAGTGTGTAATCCTTTGAATGTGCAGGGAATTATACACAAATGAGGAACAAGAACAAAAAATCCAGTTGTTGCTGCTGTACATGCTTGGTGTTAAATATCCAAATTTTAATTGTTAGTCAGGAATGCATTTGTCTTTAGGGGAGAACTCTGAAATCATGTAACACTTTCTACCTCCTCCCTTGGGATTTAATGGATCTGCATTCAATGGTTTCAGCTTCACAGGTTTGTGGGTTTTAAATGAGATAAAATGCATTCCTTTTCACAGGGAARAGTATTTCTTGGATTGGTTTCTAAAAACAAACATAGAATAAAACTTAGGATTTCAGTAACTAGAAGCCAGAAGAGTAGAAAAATAAAACCAAAATATTTTCCTGTAAATTAGACTACAGAATACCAAATGATACACAATCAGAAAATGGAAAGAAATAACATCTGTTGCAAAGACCAGGTTATAACAGTTCTTTTTTTTTCCCAGATTATAAAAATATTCTTTTATTTCTCCTTCCTTGAGAATGCATGTATGTACAGAAAGAAAAACGAGACTTTAAAAATATCAAGGATCATTTTTTTTTTCTTCTCACAAAGACACTTTTGGCAAAACTATTCAAATGCTATAATAAAGGGCTTAGAAAATATCTGTACACAGGAATGCCTGCATACCCATATTCATTTTGCCATCTTATATCTTGGGTTAAAAAATTAATTATTTTAAGGAAATAAAATAAACATAGAAACAGAAAGATCAGTAACAGAAGGATTTTGAGAAACAAAATACCTGCAGCTGCATTTCTGTTTCTGTGAGAGATTTGATTTGACATCCACTCATGTTAGCATTTGGAAGAGAATAAGGCTTGGCATATGCTACYATGTGTTTTCCTCCTACAGAGACAAGTGGCAGGCACCCTGCTATACCTTTTAAATTGTTCTCTTATTGCACAAATTAAAAGAGGAATATTTAAACGCGCTTCAGAAGTTAATTTATAACAATTATTTTCTCTCTTTAAAGGCACTTTTGTTTCCTATTGTTTGAAATTTATGAAAATACAAACCACAAGAGACCAGCAAAAGTTTTTAATTTCACCAGGAAATCTAAAAGCTTTCTTAAGGAACTGACTGAACCCAGTGCCTGAAAACATAAATCTATCCCTTTTCCTTCTCAGGAAAACAGACATGGAACCACTCCCTCTCCATGCTAAGATATGAATTCCAGCATGCAGGAATTGCTGAAAATGGAAGTTTTATTCAAGTTACTACCTCAAATGTATAGAATGCTGATGGTGCTGAGTGCAGAGGCTGTTGAGGTTATGCAGACTTACTAGTTATAAAGCTGCTGTCAATGACATCCAGCAACAAGCACCAAAGCAAGGTTTGGCAAGTGAAGCTGGACAGAAGAAAATAGGGTGGGCTTTTCTAACAGCAAGGGGCAGTTATTTGTCAGCTGTACAAAGTATTTGGAGTCCAAACCAAGTTTTATTATCCGTTGAAACAATGCTTTCTAGCTCAGCAAGAGATTTTAGGGCTTAGTATGGGATTGATGTAGGGGTTCCACTGGTCTTTTACAGGTYAGATGAGGTTCTGTAACTGTCTTGTCTGGTCCTCAACACTGTGAATCGTTTCACCAGATAAACACAGGGTTAGATATCCATCAATCAATGATCCCTCTCATTCTCCTTTCTGCATGCAAAGCTGTACTCCATTATGCCAGTGTTTGGTCATGTGAAACAGCTGCCTGTGGCACTTGGCTTTTAAGCCCTGTGATGCTGCACGTGACAAGATGGCATGCTTTCCCTTTGGCAGTTCAACTTAGTGGTGAAAAGTTGTGCCTCACCTCACCACCTCAGGCAACACAAAGCAACCACTGTAATACAGTGGTTATACATACATACATACACACACACACACACACACACACACATACACACACACATACACACACACATATATATAATTCTGAATCCCTGTATCAAATCAGCCAGAGTCCATCAACTCTTAACAGAGGACTCTGGATTTGCTACAGACCTATTCTGTCTACAGAATACTTGGACAAAAAAGTCAAATCCTGAGTGAGAAACCAATAAATGTGTTTCAGGGAAAGAAGAATCATAATATTTCACAATATACTCAGAGATTTTACCAACAAAAGTGTGTTCTGAGATTGTATTATGTAATTAAATTATTATTATTTAAAATTTTGTTTTAATTCACTGCAACAATGACACTAWACAGAACAATGAGCTTCTATTCAGTAACCTGATTTAAAAATGGYTGAAAATTCCCCTGTTGACTTTAAGGAACTTTGGATCTGCATCATTTGTTTTGTCAGCATTTAGTGCAATTTTTCCTGTAGAAGAATTCCTGCGTGGAACAGGCCAGGAAAGAATGAAAGAAATTTCTGAGAGCTGATCCCTCAAATCTCCATAGATTGTAGCTAGAGGGATATAGGCAAAAATAGTTGAATTCTCATGTAAATGTGCAGAATATTYTGCAATATTTTTCTGTGTGTCTCTGCAGATTAGAAGCAGAAAGAGGCAACAGTGATTAATATGTTAGACACTCAAAATGTGTGGARTTATGGAGATAGACTTTTCCATGATGAGCTCACCTAATGCTACTCTGATGGAAAACTCACTCTTAGGATAGATAGAGAATGGAAAAATTTTACATAGTGTAAGAGTCCTATTAACAGAATAAGAAGTCAGGTTATGCATGCTCAGGCTTGAAGACTCAGTTTTCAGARTTTATTTTTCTACAAAGATTTGCTCTGTTTTCACTGAGGCCAGGCATTTACTGTYATTATTATTTGACCTAGGAGATTATCTGCACTCTCAAGTTTCTCTCTCTGGTTGGACATTAGTTTTGCCACCTCTTTTTCATTCAGAATCGCCAGTGACTTGTGTTTTCCAGCTCTTAATGTGACAGATAACAAGGACAATGGAAAGCACTCTGTGACAGATGCAACCTTTATGGTATCTGAAGGTGCAAACGTATTTTCAGTTTAGCTTGCTAAAGGGYATCAGTTCAGAGCCTTAGGAAGTTAGAAGCATATGCTGCTGCTGAAAAWAATAAGAACTAAGACTATTTTGAACACAGTTATAGGGGCAAGTGTGTGGAGCATCTAGCTCTCTGAACACTGAGAAGAAATGTCTAGACTGAGTCAAACTAATGAAATACCTTTGATGAYAAAAGTAAACCTGCTTGAAGTCCTCTTGCTAGCAAACTGCATTAATGCTCTTGTATACTGCTACAACACTTAATGTTTTCTGTTGCAGCTTTCACAGATGCAATTGTCCGTGATGCCACAGTCATATTTCTACTCTTCTTTATACCCAGATCCCTTTTCTTAAGCATTTTTGCTTCATTAATAATTGATGCCTGTGTTTAAGGCTTCTATTTGAAAATATCTCTCAAATCTACTTTATTAGATTTTGAGTAAATGTTCTCCAAATCTCCTCAGCATTTTGTTAAAAATGAATGTCATATATCTTTTGATAAAGCCTACAGAGTTAAGTACCTAATAAAATYGTACATGACTAAAATGACTATTAATATTTTCGCATTATGCTGAAGTATGGGTATTCTCCCAGCAAAGGTATGAATCACTGGTTTTTCATTTCTTTAATTCTTTATTAATTGGTACTTGAGGCAATAAACCATAACATATAACTTTGGCTTCAGATAAGGTTTAATGAGTGCCTGACCTTTGCCTGGATAATTTTCTGTCAGTGAACCAGTTCAGGATAACCCTTTGAAGCTTGAATTCCTCTGTTGAGTGCTACTAGCTTTTACTGTCCTTGACTTAAATGGTTGGTACTGATATTTGGCTTTTTACAAAGAAGGCTTCCATAAGAAAGCTTTCTTATAAATTATTAATTTAGTGGAAATTTAATTTTTTTTGTGTCTCTGTTTCACTAATTATTCTGCAACAGAACAGAAGCCTGATTACAGCTGGAGCTGAGAACCACCTTTCCTAACAACTGARTTATATGGCCTACTAAGATGTCATAATCTGCATGATGGCCCTTCCACCTAAACGTACATCATGCTTATAGGTGTACCATAAAAGCTCCAGCAGCTTAAGTCCTAATTGTTTTAGAGCCCCGCAGAGTATAGTTAGAGAAATCAGAATTTTATTATCTAAATGAAGTTGTATATTAGATATGAGACCTGAATAGGTTTGATACCTTTCAGGTAATTCTGAAAAAAACTGCAGATATCCAACTGGTACAAGTTAAGATCTTGACTGAAGTCTCCTGAGAAGAGGCTTCCCCAGGGGGATCTCCAGTACTTTCTACTTCTGTCTGGATTTGAAATACTACGAGAACAATCACTCATGCTTTAAATTGGGATTTATGTTTTCTATTCCTCTCTGAGTCCCAAAGGGCAGCTAGGCATGAGAAAATGTGAAAATGATCGAACTTATTCTGACTCTAAAATATTTCATTATTTCAGACATTACTGACAGATTAGGCAATGTATTCTCTATCTTAAAATACCTTATTTCTGCAGTTTCTGACTGCCATGTCCAGTGGTAGTATCATCTCTAACATTTTTCTCNAGAAAGTAGCCTAATGCAGAAGTAAACATATTATTTGACACTGAGCATACATGAGGAAGACAAAATGAAATACTTTCTCCAATCTTTCTCAAGTATATAAGTAAGATTGGAGATGCCTTGTAAGAGTGCCTAACACAGTGGCTGGCCTGACYTGGGTGTACAGTATATTCTCTATTTAAAAACTGTGAATATAAAGTATGTAATAGAGCAGGGTTTGGAACTTGAGCCTYAGCCTTTTGAGCCATTTCAACCCTCAACAAAAAAATGCTCAGTGACTAAATGCAAAATATAGGCTCTTCATTTCAAAATGCCTGTATTTTAGCAGTGTTTAAAATATATTCAGAGGTTCAATTCCAGMTTTGAATCAGAAAACATGAAACAATGACCAAGGATAAAAGAACATGGAAGACTTTATCCTCATCCTTTAGTGAAAGCTGAGAATTAACATGTATTACAGCAATATAAACATATTTGTATAGTATCAGTAGATCTAGCTTAGACAAAATAATATTTCTACTTATCAGATTCCAAACACWTTTTGGGCTTTGTTTTGGTGGTTTGGTTTTGTTTTAAATTCTATATTTAGCTAATACGATTTGTAGCAAATAATTCCCATCTTCAGGTATTCAAAATTAATTGAGTTGCATTCKTCACTAAAGCACTGAAAAGAAAGTATCTAGTCACAATAATATGCTTAAATAAACATTTGCTTCAGTGCTTTGCTAAAACTTGTGCCTCAGGCCCTGGTCTAACCATTTGCATACGTTGATTCAAAAGATTTTAGAATTTTTAGCTGCTCAATCTGCCAGTTTCCTTTTGGAGTCACAATCAGTTGTGTATGAAGATTTGGACTCACTCTTCACTCTGAACATGCCAYTTGCAAAAACGAGATATCAGGGCTAACAGGAACAACATAGAAAGAAAAAATAGATCCAGCTGCTTACAGCTAATGGCATAAACCTATGGAAACAAGCTGCCTTCCCATGGTTAAGAGACTCCACTCCAGTGAACAGAATTAATTAAGTTCATTTCCATTCAGGAYTGCCCTTGGTCCACAGAGAGTCAAAGGGCAGTTGAAGAGTATAATTACTTGTGTTAAAGAGAAATGGCAATGGGAGTTAGCCCAGCGTCACAATGTGTTTTAAAAGAACAGCATGCCTTTATTGTATTTTTAGTTTGATGTGGGTGAATTACAAAGCAGGGGGAAAAAAGCTCTATGTGAAACAGTACTTACCAGATATAAATGGAAACAGTCATTCAAATGCTTCATTCAAAGTRGTGAAGGAGAAAAAGRAAAAAAAAGCTAGCAGTTCTGATAATATGTCCAGCAGTGGGAACAAATGCCATAAATTAAGGTTTGCCTGAGATTATCATGAGAATAAAAAACAACTGCCAGGACTACTAATTTTGAACCTTATTAGAAAATATTAGTTTTTGTGTACAGTCATTCCCTTTGATCCCATATGCATTAATTTTTTTTCCATTTTYGCCTGCTCTGTACTGCATCATTCACCAAAGTGTTACAGGTATTTTAACAGTYTAACTATGGCTACAGATTCTGCATTCCTCAAGCCTTTTTCAAAGCTTGTCTAGCAACATATATTTTTTTGCCATCTTCCAGATGATTGCCTATAATTTCTGTTTTTATTTTTTCCCCTACTCTCAGTGATATTTGGAGCATTTAAATACAATTTGGGATTACATTTTCACCTGAACAAAATTACAGATACGTTTTGAAAATCAACTATTCTATTTTTATTGGAACCAGTCAATTAAACCAGGCACATGTGAAGGAAGCAGTTGTAGCTGTGGTACCCATCCTGCACGAACAGCCCATCCCTCTTTTTCCCCCATCACATATTGGGTGGATTCATCTGAAAGGAGTTAGTCAGAGACTGACATAATGCCACTGTTCCCTTTATTGATAAATACATGATACCATTACAGCCCAACAGTATTTCAGTGCCACAAGCAGATCTAAGAAACATTATCTCCTCATGTAAACTTTTGTTCTGGCTTGAGCAGATCTCACTGTGTTGTAGTGCCAGAAGCTGAKAGCTGGATGGAGGCTGCCTCTCTGTATTACAGGACTAGTAAAGCTGCAATATCCTACCAAGCTTAGAAAAAAGAATAGGGTGAACTTCATCTCATATAGACAAGAGAATAATACACAGGGTTTATTTTTGTTGCTAGAAGAAGTTTCTCCAATTCATATTTCTAAGGTGTAGTTGAGAAAAAGCATAAAAGATTATGCAGAATCTACAGAAGAATCTCTGAAATTTTTCCAATATGTTGGCAATAAAGAAGGCAGATTTTTTCCTTGGACCTCCAGGTATCTCTGTTACCTACACCTTTTTTAATATCGTTTGTGTGACAATTTTTTAAATTTAATAATATCCAGGTGCAATTGAAATCCATTCAAAATATATTGGGCAGCTTGAAAATAAAGACAGAGAAGCTGAAGGAATAATGTAGTGTGGCATTTCCACTGACTGCCTCAGAGGCAAGCCTGCCCTGAGAACCTGTATTTTAGCAAGTGTCCAAGCAGTTTATCTGGATCTATTTCAGCTTGCTACATTTGTTTCTTTTTTTTGTTTATCACTTCCAAAAAGATATTCATTCCATAAGATGAAAATTGCAAAAACCCTAAAATACAAGTTTCAGCATATGTGGTTTTACCACCTCTTGAGGTCCTGCTGTTGTCATAGAGCTACCATGTGTAAGGATTATGGTTATGAGCTGTTGATGTAGTGCAAATAAATAAAATGTCATTGAAAGAATAAATTCACCTTCTTGGTTCAAAGTCAGGCAGTTATAAATTGAAATAATGCTGTCTCCACCCCCTTATGTTGCCACTTTAATGCAAATGTTTGTGGGTAGATCTGTGTCCTTACTCAGCATTCAAATCCAGAAACTTTTTTTTCAGAATAAGTCCTACCTAAATTAGGCCCTCTAGTAATTYTATAAAAGGCTGTATAATTATATCAATAGCTCCCTAAAGTACCTTTGTTTTTTCCTTACACTTCCATGAGATATATTTCTGTTAGATGTTGTGCAGTGAAAATAAGTTTGCAAAGATGATTTAGAGTATAAAATGAGAAATGTGGTAAAAGAACACGTCCGCAGGATGGAATTTCAGTTTGTTGAAATACAAGAGTCAAGAATATAGCACATTTACAACCTCTCCACCAAAAAAACAACCCCAAACCACTATTTCAAGGAAGAAAATGAAAGGAAAAGGAAAAGGAAAAGGAAAAGGAAAAGGAAAAGGAAAAGGAAAAGGAAAAGGAAAAGGAAAAGGAAAAGGAAAAGGAAAAGGAAAAGNAAAAGGAAAAGGAAAAGGAAAAGGAAAAGGAAAAGGAAAAGGAAAAGGAAAAGGAAAAGGAAAAGGAAAAGGAAAAGGAAAAGGAAAAGGAAAAGAAGAGATAAAGACTAAAATACTTGTGTGATTTATTGTATTTGGATCACAGATGCTAAGAAAGATGATTAGGAGAGCACAGAGCTGCCATGTGTAGGAAAGTCTCATAGATTTCAATGCAGCATTGCAGTTTAACAGGCTTGGACACTGGATCCCATTTCACCTGCAGTGGCARTGGGATTTCAACAATATTGCAATTAAGCAAAAGAAAACTTCCTGTTATTCAGAAAAATTTCTTGTTATCTTCAATGAATCTGGTTATGTTTATTACAATGACAGTGAAGAGGAAACCACTATCTGTTCCTGGATTTGTCATACTTACCAGACTTGTCATTTAGGAACATAGTTAAACAACAATGTAACTAACAAATTTAGTAAATAACAAAGAGAAATAAAGAACTCAAATAAATTACCAGTATTTAGAAGCATTATTCATTTCAGTCCACTCAAGTAAGTTCACTTCCCCAATACAATATATTGAGTAAATATTGAGATTGTAGCTCCAAGAGGGGGAAATAGAAGCATATACAGATGGTTACCAAAAATGGCTGAACTGTATCTTGCAGTTTGGCTTCATCTGGAAGGAGGATAGTTCCCAAGGAATTGGGTAAGGTATTCAGAATCCTTCAAAAGYTCATACTAGGTTAAAATACCAAAGMTGTATGGTAACTATGTTAAAAAAGCATCTCCTGCCTTTCAGGCCTTCAGAGAAACTGTCTAGAGACAAAGTCCTAGTTTTGTCCCTCAACAGCCCATCTGTACCTGAGATGATGTTAATTCTGTGCCACAGCAGTAGGGTATTACTAGATGTTATATCTTCATAAGATACAGCATATTTAATGCATGAGCAGATCTATTTATTCATCACTTGCTATGAGTTTATAAATTTTGTTCTGTTACCTCCACTGTGGGATCAGTGTTCTCTGTTTCTTGCTGTGGCTGCTGCTGTCTTTCAGTTCCTGCTATTATGTATGGAAACTGCCCATCTCCTTCTGCCCTAATGTCTGCAACTCTTGCTTGTCAACTGCTTCTGGGAAGTATAAACATGTTTTTATGTTCTTCCTAATTTCCATAATTTTAGTAAAACACAAAAATAGCTGAGCAGTACATATAAACTGTCAAAATTTCTTTCTATTTAATTTTAGAATTAATGTTAGGAAAAAAGAGCATAAACATTAGCTAATAAGATAGTAACCCTTGAGATGAAAAAGAAATACTGGTGCACTTGTGGAACACCTGAGATTTCTCATACTATGAGAGATTTCTTTTAAACTGCTGGAGAGAAATAGATACCAAAAGAAATAATTTATATTCGCCATTTCACTTTGTTTATCTAGCTGTATCAAGATGAATTTTGCTATGGATTTCTACTTTTCCTTTGACAGTAGCTGTATCAGTAGCTTCTTTCCATCTGAGAGTTTCTTCAGGATCAAGTCTGTAGTGGAAAATAACAGGATATTTTTGTGTTATTACTATCTGAACAAGATGTCTTTACAACCTATYTCCTAATCTTAAAGGTACCAGGACCCTCAGATCCATTTTACATCTTGCCCTTCCTAAACTCTTACATYAAGTATATGAAGTTCAAAATTGAAACTTCACAGTTAGTGATAAGAGACATTTTGCCTAGAAGCTATGTCAGCTCAGTGCAAGTTTTCACACACCTGATTTGTCTTTGTATGGAAAAATGTTTCAGATTCACCCTCCTGAAGGCTGATGAGCTATTCACTGTTATTTCCATCAGGATTTCAGACTATATTTTGAAATGTCTCCTACAAAAAGAAAAAATATTCCCTAGTGATTACAACTCATTTTTTGAAATTGGGTCATTCTGTCWTTCCATGCCTTGGGATAACCAATTAAAAAGAGTAAAGCTAAGGAACTAGAAGAAATCCCCCAAACTCTGAGATCACCAGCCTGTCATCTGTCTTCAACAGCATCAATTTAGCTTTTCATGGTGAAAACTTAGTATCTTGGGACACTTCATAATAGACTTGACACAGTTTTAAAATCAACAGCTCTAGCTGCTCACTGTGTATTTAATATGGTGACTGTCACCAGAAGACCTTAGAACAGACTTAAAAAAAAGACATTACAATAAGAAAAGATCCACCATTTTTAATGAGAGCTGAGTAAGCCTATAAATGAATTTCATAGTTTGGCCCTGGATTTCTTAAAAAATTATAATGTGGATGGAACTATGCTTGAATCAGATGAAACCATTATCTCAGATGGATGATATTTGGTTGAAGATCATTTATACATAGATTGGAAAATGCTTTCAAAACTTCATTTTGATAAAAAATCATAAAAATTGTTTTGCAACAAAGTTATTAGGTACTATTTTGACCGTTTCCTCCCCTACATAAAAAATGAGTATTTTAAAATTATGGCATCCTATCTTGGATTTCACAATATGTTCTTTTTGTTGTTACAATATAGTAGAATAAAAGAGCAGATGAGAATTGTAATACTTTGCTTTGAGAATTTTATATCAATAACTACATTATTCACCCAAAATTAATTAAGTAAACTAAGWAAAATAATTAGTTTGAAAGATATTGGCTATCAASTATCTTGAAAAYGGTGTCTATTAACTTCCTGTAAATTTTAGTACACCAACAGAACTCASGAAARCTGAGAGMAGTTTTAGAGTGTGCCAGCRTGCAAAGGAAYGATCAGGATCATCTGGATAAGCAYATAGCAGTTGGTCTGCYRTGAGYTGTGGATRAAATAAGGGACAAGGTGACATGGGMTTGAGTTTTTAAAGGACTAAAGGATAAATGTATATTTAACACTGGTAAACAGGMTATCTAATACTCATATATAGAAGTTATAATGKGGSAGGAAGCATGTGTTGTAGGGAGGTATTAGGAATTGTGGATGTTGAAAGTGATGTACATGCAAATATTTTGTGCACCTGGGTTGACAAACTGGCCTTTACTTGGCAAGCAATTTACCAGTGCAATTAACTTCAGGCTCAATTTAGCTAATTTAAGCATCTAAGTAGCAATTGTGTATTTGTGTTAGATCCCTTGACATATAAATAGCTTAAATTAGGGTGTAAATAGTTGTGGAAGGAAAAAAAAAGTGCCAGTGATYCACAAAAATTAAAACTCCAAGAAAATCAACACCCTCAAATAAACCATATTATATATTTCTTGTGTTTAGATATTGATAGAAAAAATTTCCTCACAAATTTTCTGCAGTATTCAGATAGCATTTCTTATTTCTTGTACTGTTGGTCTGAAAGTAATTACACTCCTCCTGTCTGAAAGGTGAGCTAACTTTCAAATATGCACCGTTAACAAAATACAAACACCTTCACCTGTATTGCTTTGTCAGTGTTTGAGGCCATTTAACTGGAGTGCAGATATCATTGGCTAGACATAGAAAGAGTTAACCCCTATCAACAGATGGATTCCTTACTTTAAATTGGTTTTGATAATTGCAAGATTAAATGCAGAAAAAAAATTAAAAGAAAACAGAGAAAAAAGCTCCAAACATCTCTGATGGTTTGTTTTGTTGGGGATTTTTTGCCATGAGACCACAATCCTGTGTTCTTTTTGTGTAATATTCTTAGGATTGTGTTTGTTGGTTATTTAATAGATGACTGGTGATACAGAAGAATGAAGTGTGGAAGAATGATTACTTGTTTTTTTTTTTTCCTAATTAAAGATACTTATGAATTGTGTTTGCCATACAGKACACTGATTCTTTTYTTTTTCYTTTTYTTWAAATTTTTCTCACCTCCTTGACAATTGTCACAGCAARCATTGACCAAAGAATACCTTGCCTCAGTTATCTGCATAACTCAAAAAAATGAGAGCTATAATTAACAATAATTAATAGTAATGAATAATAGTCTTTGGATAAATCTCTTTCCAATAGCATATAGTACAGGTGTAACGGTATTTATTGTTTTTCTATTTAAGTAATCTATATTTATATTTAGGGAACAACATATTTGTCAAATTTATGTAAGTTACCTCTCATAGATATGAAGTATTTCTTCATGCCCTCACTCTCCCCTTTCCCAATTTATAGGAAATTATATATCTGTTATAGGAAGCTGTTAATTGAGTTAAGAAATAAAAAATAAAAAATAAAAAAAAAACGAAAGAAACATCTATAGCAGCATCTATATAATGGAAATCTTCTACACATACACTTTCTATCCTTTGTTCCTTTCACCRATACTTTTGATGACTGTTTTTCTTTGTTCATCTTACTCATTTCATAACTTCTTATSTAGCTGTAATTCTGAGCAACAAGGACTAATTTTGTTTTGGTAGTTTTTGAACTGCTTTTGTGGTTTTGATGGATTTGGGGTCTGTGTCCTTTTGAAGGGCATTTAACAGGTATTCAGCAATCAGTGACCAGACAATGAAAAAGTCCTCTCTTTAGTTCTGGCAACTTTTGTCTATGCAAATCATCAAAAAAAATATTTCTTTAGCAATTTTTTGCAATSTAAGCTTGCATAGATTAAACCAAASCAGGATRAAAGTGATTTAATTTGTTAGTRTGATGTAATTTAGCAGCAGTTATGATCTAGGCATATAGTGCCTATACCAGCAACTCAACAGATAGATCACTTACTAAATGCTAGTATACATCTGCACATTTCTGAAGAGCTTTCTGTGGTCAATTCTAGAAAATTGAAATCCCCTTGCCCCAAGTTAAATGCACCCCCCTCACACAGGGGAAAATGTCAGTGAGAAGTACCCCCCTTCCAAGCTGCACATCTCTCTCTGGGAAGTTTTAAGTGCATCTCTGCTTCTCCCTTCAAGCCCTGACCCCAGCAAGGATCATACCTGCACATACACRCCAGGTCCCTGGACACTGCACCTCTTACTGTCATCTGTCTGGCCTTGGGGTGGTTGTGATACCCCAGGAAATGGCAGTGGTGAGCCTGGCACTGACTGCTGTCATTTCCACTGCACTTCCTTTATCCTTCTTTCAAGCTGACTCTTTCTCTGTTTCTCTGTTTAAAAACCTCTGTCTGCAATTCCCAGATCTAACCTGGGTGGTGGCAAACTTTGTCTTCAGTCTTATAATTTTTCTTCAATCTTTGTTTTGGGCCAACAGCCTCATGGACAGCTTTGGGTGTCCCAGTGGGATCTACASTGCACACTCATGCTCCTGTCTCCACAACTGCAGCTGTTCAGGATGTTTTGCTAAAGATGTCTTGGGCATCCCACAGAKCCCAGAGGACACTGGCCATCAGGCAGAGGGCAAGCACCTTGAAAGAGAAAGGAAGATAAAGAAACAGTCTGAGAAGATGTCCAAAAAAGGTCAATGAAAAGGGTGAAAGATCTTTAACACAAGCCTTACAAGGTGCAGCTTAGGGCAATGGTATTGTTTAGCCTGAAGAAAAGGAATCTCAGGGGAGACTCTATCATGCTCTACAACTATCTGAAAGGAGATTGTGTTGGTTTATATTGGTARCTAGTGAGGAATTGAAAACACACCAGTGTTTTGGCTACTGCTGGGCAGGGTCACCACAGCATCACTGCATTCCCCTCTCACCAGCAGGCTGAGGATGGGCAAGGATTTTGGAGTTAACATAGCCAGAACAGCTGACCCAAGCAGTCCAAAGGATTATTCCATATCTTATGAGGTCTGCTAATCAATAAAAGCTAACAGAAATTGTGTGCATGTTGTGRGTTGCATTAATTATTACAAGGTTTGTCTCTTCTGGAGCAACCTCTAAGTGTTCTGGAGCCCTACTCTCTGGGAAGCATTGGGAAATCACTGCTGATGGGAAGGAGAGAATAAATCTTTTTTTTTTTCCCTTTACTTCCATGCACAGGTTTTGCTGCTGCTTTTTTTTTCCTTTTCTTTATTTTTTATTTTTAAAAGAAATTTTGTTAATTAAACTCTCTTTGTTTTGACCCAAGGTTTTGGGTATTTTCCAACTTATTCTCCCTCACCCTGGCCTGCTGAGAAGAGGAATGATAGAGCAGGTAGGCTGGAAACTTGGTTTCCAGCCAAGGCCAGCCTACCACTAAAATGTTGATACAGACTGCCTAGGAAGTAGTGGAATCACCACCACTGGCTGCATTTAAAAGATGTGTAGATGTGGCAGTCAGAGRCATGGGTCAGTGGTGGACTTGGTAATGCTGGGTTAAAAGCAAGACTTGATGTGTTAAATGTGTTTTCCACCTTAAATAATTCTTAAGTAGATGAGAAATTGTTTCCAAGAAGTACTAAGATGCCATTGCAAGACTTGCTTCTTTCCACAGTCACTAACTGCTTCTCAGTGTAATGTCTCAGAGTAGAAATCTCCTTGCCAACCTTTGCTTTGAATCTAACATTTTTTTTCCATTGACTATTCTATGACTGGGTTGTTCATGATCACCCTCACCAGAAACTTCCAACAATTTGATCAGTTCTGAATAAAAAATAATCTCACCAACTGTGTAAATTCCTAATGATAACTCTAATTCTCTATGTTATCTCAGAAACTTTATTTATTTATAATTTCTTTTATATATATTTATAAATATGTTCATTAGCATTAATAACAAATATAATAAGCGATAATCCTGTCCAAATATAAATATTAGGATCCCAATTTTSATAATTYATTTTCTTTGCTTTTCTAATTTGCTGGAAGTTAAGCAGACCAAAGCATCCCTTGRCTAAACAGGTGTCACAGTGAACAGCAGCTATTATGGTAAATTTTACCACAAAAAGGATTATCCCTTTAACTGTTCCCTGGATTTGAAGGACAGTGTGGAAAGATGTGTTACTATTTTCATTATTTGATTATCACAGTAAGTAGTTGGGGTAAGAATGCGAAGGAAAAATGAACGAGGAATTAAATAAAATGAAAATGTTTTATGTCCTTATTAWAAGTTTAAAAGTTCATAAGTGCCTGAATCCAGACCAAATTCTAACTCCCTGCACATTCTCTCAGAACAGACAGAGATAACAATCTTTTTCTCACTTTGTTGGAGGTGGAACTAAAGCTCTAAAGGAAACAGGACTAGGTTGTGGATGGTTAGGCTCAATGATTAAAGCAAGGATGGAGTCAAGTGTGGGGAAGAGAGATAGTTACTATGGTCAGGGAAAAAAAACCACAGGCACTAAAGTTACACCTGGTGCAGAACAAGGGATTAAAAAAGTAACAGGGCTGGAGGATGAACAAAACTAATGAGAAGTAGGGTCAGATGTTGTCCAAAATTTTTAAGGTAACTAAGGAGTCTATGTTGAAAAGTATGATTCAAAATAAGGAACAGGTTTTGACCCATTTTAAATAAAAGTTGGTTACTTGGGCTACTTAAAGTAAAAAAAAAAAAATAGAAGAAAAAACATAAAAGTAAGCACTTTGCCACAGGAATAAAATGGTTTTGGGACAATTGATGTCCTAAAACAAAAGTAAGGTGAATATAYAAAAAGTTGGAAGTGATAACACTCCCCTCTTATCTAGGAAAAGCCCRAGGTGAGGAATGTATATTCAGTCCTTTTTTCTCATTTGAAAGCTCTTCAACCCATATAGCCAAAATACTGTATAGTACTGTGTATTCTGGGGGAACAAAAAAGTTAATCCTTTCCCTGGGGGGCTGTTCCAGTGCCCAATCACTATTCAGGTGAAAAACCTTTTCCTAATACCCAACCTAAACTTCCACTGATGCAGCTTCAGGCCATTCCTTTGGGTCCTGCCACTGGTCAGCACACAGAAGGGATCAGTGCCTGTCCCTTCTCTTCCTCTTGTGAGGAAGCTGTAACTGCAGTGAGGTCTCCCCTCAGTCTCCTCTTCTCCAGGCTGAACAGACCAAGTGACTTCAGCCACTCATAAGGGGTCTCCTCTAGACCTTTCACCATCCTTGTAGTACTCTTTGGACATTTTCAAAGTGTTAYATCTTTTTATATTGTGGCACCCAAAACTGCCCCCAGGACTGGAGGTGAGGCTGTGCCAGCCCAGAGCAGAGCAGGACAATCCCTTCACTTGCTCAGCTGCGATGCTGATGCCCCCCAGCACTGGGCTGGCCCTCCTGGCTGCCAGGGCACTTCTGGCTCATGTTCAACCTGACATCAACCAGGACCCCCATGGGGCTGCTCTTCAGTTTGTCCTTCCCAACTCTGTCTGTACATCCAGAGCTGACTCATCCCAGCTGCAGAATCTAACACTTTCTGTGTTWAACTTCATAGAGCTGGTGATTGCCCGATCATCTCATTTGTCATGCTCTCTCTGCAGGGTCTCTGAGCCCTCAAGGGAGTCAACAGTTCCTGCCAACTTAGTATCACTGGCAAACTTGCTAAACTTTCAAGTCCTGTGTCCAAGTTGTTTATGAAGATGTTGAAGATAACCAGGCCTAAAATGGAGCCCTGTGGAACCCCACTAGGAACTGAAGAGATTAGCAAGGATATGTTGTTTTATTTATTATCACTGAAATATATAAATGGTTCCTTGTTAAAGCATAAGGTATACAACAGACCAGTTCTATAGAAAAATTTTAGCATCTGCTAATTAAAAAAATGATATCTCTAGCATGACAGAAATTTATGCCTTTAGAAAGAAAATTTAACATTTTTCTTAAAATAGCACTTAAAATTATAAAAGAACTATTTATATTACAATATCTTAAAAAAATATCAAATGCTGATAATGTAAAGCATATGTTCAGTCAAACCCCTTGTAGTCTATTAAAAGTAGGAACACAAAAATGGTAGTAATGAAATAGATTGAGTCTACTGTATTTTTTATATTCTTCTCACAAATGGAAAGAACATCATGTTTTTATATTATAAAACCAGATACTTGAAAACTCAGTTTTTCTTCTTTACTGGGCTAAAACCAGTGTGCTTTGTGCATATAGCAGGTAAAGGCACAGTTTAAAGAAAAGGGGTATAGAGCTGGGTAACAAGGATGAGAAACAGAAGGAAACTGTTGGGAAGTTGATTGACTGTCTCRTTGTGAGTGGTGACTGACAAGTTTAGCACATGGGTCATGCCAATATATGACCTAGAAAAGGGCTACAAGCCAGAAGGATCTTTGGAGCTTGCCTGTYCCTAAATTTGCCATTAACAAGGGTGACAGGAGTGACAAATCGTGAACTTAATTTAATTTGATTCCTTGGTAAAAGAATTTTTTTTTTAAATGCACGTTGATTTTACATGGGAAATATTCTTTGGAATGGAAAAGCTGGGATTTTTGCAAGAGAACATGTCATCTAAAAGTATTGGACTCTTTCTTAAAATGATTTTCAGTGAGGATCCTCTCAAGACATCTATTTTTTTTAAATTTTTCTCAAAATTCCATATGAATCTTTCCCTGTAGTTGCTGCAGTGACAAAGAGAAAATTTTAACTTCTTGCAAGTGTTGCAGGAACAGTATTGATRTAGAAACAAAGGATGTTTGCCTCAGGAAACTAAGTCTGTGGGAATGAGTGGGAATGTGAAGGGTGGAGATAAGTTCTTGAACATATCRAGGAAGAGGTACGTGCCCAGTTTAGAGAAATATTCTGGGTAGATTGAGAAAGGAAGTCAAAAAAATGATGAGAGATTCAGCAGACAGAGAAGAAACYTGTAACCCAGTTTTTTCCTCTCCATGAATGATATCTGGGCTAGCTCCTCACAAGRCATCTTTTTTGTATTCACATTTGACATGGATCAAGCTGGGACTTGTTTTATCCTTAGGTCCACTGACAAAGGAGCAATTTCATTAATTAACTTCAGTGATGTTATGTGCATTTATTTATAATCTAATGCACTATGTTAAATAGAGAAAAATTATACAGAATGCTCTAAGAATATGGAAACTTCAGTGAGGAAAGAATATTTAATTTCTTGCTTCATCTTGTAGAAGTAGCAACCCTGTTTTCATTTCCAAACTCAAAAATTTGAGATTGTAAAACATCATCAATATTATAAGACACACAACAATAAAATCTTTAATAAGAAAGATTTTTWAAAAATATATTTTAATAACACTTTTTTATCATGYTTTTAGATTTAGATTTTAGATATTTAAATATTAGAGCAATAATAGAAGATTAATTGTCCATTGATTGTAACCACAGTAACCGCTGCTTAAAGGATTTTGGAACAGCCCCAATATGTTTGCAGTAGCTGAAATTTGCACATGCAAATAAGATGCATTCTAAATTTTCTAATTAGTTGTTATTTAGAAGCTGCTGACTGAGATATTCCCTGATTCTCTCTACTCTGACATTTAGTAAGTCACTACATTTTAAGGAAGACATTGACTAAAAGGACAAAGTAGTGTCCTAAGGCTTAAATGACATAACTTTGGACTTAAGCACAGCTTTACACATGAACTAATAACTTGTTTATGACTACTGCAGATGCKTTTTAAACAATTTAAAATAAACATTCATGAAAAGATTATAATCTGGATTTTCAATTATTTCTGTTTTCCATTTATGTGCTGGGTTTGTAAATGAAATTTTGAGGCCGTTGGATTGACATCTCTGAAAGCTGCTGCAACAGAAAGAGTGTAAAACAATGTTTTAAAAATTTTATTAAAATGATAACATTGTAATTTATAATGGCTAGAAGAAAAAAAAAAAAGGTGTTATAGGGTATGACTGAACTAAATGGCTTAAAGGGCAACATGGAAGCTAAACCCTTGCCAAAAATGATTTTTCCTATTGGACCAGAAAAATGTAAGGCAGACAACCCTCTTTATAGACACTGCACCAGTAAACTGTGTCTTTAGAAGAAAATTTTATTGGGTTAGAGTTTAATCTTTCATYCAGAGTTTGAGTCAAATGCTGCTCTGAGTTGAGTCACTGTGTAGTAAACCATAAAGAAGAAGTGATAAGCATCTACTGGTAGAACATGAACAGCTGAACCATAAGAAGCTGTTTCCCTGTGTGTGTCTCWCTGAATATGTGGCTGGACTTTGTTGTGTAACTTTCAACTTTTCACTACATTTTCTTTTGTAATGCTTTTGCTACTTTTAGGATGTAACTTTTGCAAAGCAACTAAGTTCTTTTGATTGATCTGTGACTTATAAGCTGCTAACCTGAACGTTATTAAAAAGGTATAGACTCCATTTGCCTACAGTACACCTGGGCAAATCCCCTTGATGCCAGTTTATCCCTTGCATAGAGGCTCACCAGGCTGCTGAACCTGTAGGAAGAAGCTGCYTGTAGTCAATCAGCTTTTGTTAGGACATGCCAGTTAATCTTCTCAACTCCTTACCAGTTTCTTAAAGCTAAATGAAACCTCACTGTTTATTTCTTCCTTTTTACTCAAATTATTTTGAAGCTTTAGAATAGTACCCCTACGTCCAACTATTTTTGAAGTCAAGCATATTACACAGTCTCAGTACCAGCATGTATAAAACCTTTCAAATTTATTTTCAAATGGTTCCACAGAAACAGTACCTTAAGTATCCCTACCAGCCCTACAAAAGTAGCTTTGCTGTCTAAAAGATCACACATGAAYATAGCTTTCATGTTTTCAGACACCTTGGTTTTCCTGGGTAACTCAGATACTTTTTTCTCATCTCCATTTTTTCAGAATTCCAGCAGCAGCAGCAGCAGCTGAAATAGCTGCCAAAGGAAAGTCTCTACTGCTCTCGTTTACAACAGATTTTCTTTGCTGAGCAGTGGCAGAGTCACCTGTGCTGCACATCCTTCTTTTAAAACAACCTTGCTGGTGCTTCATTTWCTCTGCAAGAATAGACAGATCTGGTATTGTGTAGCAACCTCCTCCTTTTGCTGTTYTGAATAGYTCTATACATAAAAATTGGTTTCTAYCTTAACCCCTCATATATAYACCATGGCAGTGCTAAGGGCTTTCCAAAGAAGCAAGGGAGTTGGGGGTTTTGCTTTGAAATGACATCSAGACTCTGACTCCTTATCTCTCCTCTCCACCAGAAACTCTTTCAGTGTCTGTGAAATCCGTATTTTTTGAAAATAAGCACTATGCAGAGGTACAGCAGACTGGAGACTTTGCTTATGGTGAAGAACCTCATCTTGAGAGGGCTCTGGAACACAGGTTTTCACATCATTAAAAACAGAAATCCTTTGGAAGATATTTTTTACTGTGGTTTTGTTGTGATACGGTGCCCAACAGCGTAACACAGCCTTTTACCCCCCTCAACAGAAACGTGGGTGGGTCAGGTAATACAGAGATGAKTTATTATTTTGGCTGAGCCCTCTGAAATGTTGACACAGAAATCCCTCCTTGAATGACGAACGAGGAAATGGTCACTAATCACAAGTCCTGGGTAGTCTACTTGGTAATTCATAGAAGTAACTTTGCAGTCAGCGATCATGATGCTACAAAGCACAGAAAAGGATATCGGATCTTTTCCCACTGCATAAACAGCAGAAGGCCAAAAGAAAAGCCTCTATGTGCTCAGCTGCAGCCTGACAGCCTTCTGCTGRGCTCAGAACTATTCCAGTCTTTACTCCCACGAAAAACAATCTAGTATTTTTCATGCAGAAAGATAGAAAAGACATTTGCATGTAAGGGTTTGTCACTCTCCATTCCCACATGGATCATTCCATGGAACGCTAAGAAACTACTAGAAAGCAAAGAAGTCCCAAACCAAACCAAACAAAAACCAAACCAAAACAAAAAATCCAAACCAAACCAAACCAAAAAAGAAAATACCCCCACAAAAAAAAGCCAAACAAACCAACACAAACACAAAACCCACCAAGCAACAAAAACCCAAACTCTGTTCCCAAAAAACCAAATCCCTAAATTGCTGAGGAGTTCTGCACAGGTTTTAGGCAGAGAATTTGAGAAAAGTCTGAAAATCACAAAGGTGAAGAAAACAGAGGAAAACTGATGAATGCACCAGTAATTTGAAAAACTTTAAATTAGCTGCCTGTCCATATACCTGCTTGTTTCAAATATGTTTATTAGCCTATAAATATAAATATGTTTTAAAAATATAAATAAATATATGCTTGTAACAGTCCTCTGGGGTCTTTTATCAAACCTTAGCTATTATCAATACTCTCTAAGGAAAATGAAYATAAATTAGGGATAGAAATTACATTTTATAAAGGAAGAATTAAACAAATTGTTGATATTCATTGCTCTCCTCTTCCATTAGATG